>JAOVVA010000041.1:29092176-29102845 GCA_028565275.1 Leiocassis micropogon
AAGCGCCATCTAGCGATCATTGTGTGTCAGCGACAGCTTCCCATTCAAAACAATAGGCGGTCAAATGACCGGTGAATTGCGTTAAAAGTAGGTGACACTGGCGCGGCGCTTCTACTGTTAAACCACACCCCTTTGCAGAATCTCATGATGTAAGAAATCTAGTGTCAGAAAAAAGACAAAGGGAGGATAAGGCAGTGACCAGGAAAACTCGTAAACGCACACACACAGAAAACGACACATAGGGTACAAAACATTACGTTCTTCGTCCTCTGCATTTACTTACAATTTACAATCGTCTTACAATTTAATTATAGTTTAATCAAACTCAGATTTGAGTTGATTTTGCAGTGTACCCTTCAATGACATAAGTGTGAGGAAGAGACATCTCAGTTTATAAAGCTGTAAAGGTAATGCAGAAACGCATTTTACAAAACTGCTTTGCTTCCAGGCTGATGTTGAGCGTGGTCCTGATGGTGACATCTGCTAAAAGGCATATGCTGTATATAAAGACTAAAGTCATGGCTTGCATTAGGATTCTAGAAACAGCATAAACGTTGTTTTTTTTTTTTTGTCAAAATGGCCTTATGATACCCTCTGAAATGCTGTACCACGAAAAACCACTGACAGATGATGTGAATAATTATGTGATTAACTAGCAGAATTAGCTAGATAACAGACTAATTAGCAGACGTGAACATTCCGCTCTTTAATTTGATGCACTGGAAGCAAGAAAAGTGGGCAAGTGTAGGGATCTGAGGCTTTCACAAGAGCCGAATTGTGATGGCTAAATGACTAAACAATCCCAAAACAGCAGGTCTCGTGTGGCGTCCCTGGTCTGCAGTGGTTGGTGCCTAATAAAGTGCTCCAAGGTAGGATAACCAGTGAATCAGAGACGGGGTCATGGGAGGGCAAAGGGTCATTGATGAGTCTGGAGAAGAGAAGGCGGGCTCATCTGGTCTGTCCCACAGAAGAGCTACAGTGGTACAAATTGTTGAAAAGGTGAATGCTGGCTCTGAGTAACGCTAAAAGCTCCTACAATGGGCCTGTGAGCAGCAGAACCAGATAACGGAGGAATGGAAGGAGGTGGCCTGGTCTGATGGATGACACATACCACCTACCCAAACATTGTTGCTGACCAAGTTACACTTTCAGCCTCTTCACAGAAACAGTCTGGAAGTGGCCTCTTTCAAGAGGAGAACATGAACTTACACATTTCATACGTGGTTCAATTAAATTTTTATTACTTTTTTTTTTTGGATTTTTACCCGATTTTTCTCCCTAATTTAGTGGTGTCCAATTCCTCCCAGTCACTAGGGGGCTCCCACATTAAGCTTCTACTACCATTCAGTCTGGAGGGACGCAGATTATCACGTGTTTCCTCCGACCCACATGATGTAACCGACCATGTTTTCGAACTGCTCGCTCACGTATCGTTGGGGGCGGAGTAACACACTCGGAGGACAGCGATCTCCGGATGATAGGGCGAGCGCTTTACCACTGCACCACTCCGAGGCCCAATTTTTATTACATTTTTATTCATGTAGCGATTTAAACAATGAACATTTCAGGTCGTTACACCTTATCGACTCTCTCTGATCTCTCTCTCTCTCTCTCTCTCTCTCTCTCTCTCTATTGTCTTCCTAACCGCTCTCTCTTTCCCCTCTACTTTCTAACGACCCGCCCTCCTATTCTTAAGATTCAAGATTCACAAATATTTACATTCGTATTGCCAAAGCTTAGAGATAAGGCACAAGAAAATAACAGGAGTAAAGTAGAGAGTAAAAAAACATAACAAAAACAAAAAAGTATAGAAAAAGTCATAATAAATAAATGTATATAAAATAAAAGAGTGCAAACATTTAGTCAAAAATAAAGTGAGTCTCGTGAACTTTATTTAAAAAAAGAAGAGAGAAAAAAAATTTATCGGGAGTAGGGCTTACCCCTATCTCACCTATGCGGTTTGACTATGAGAGGGCTGATGCATGGAAAGATGGAAACCTAATCACAGTAATTATTTAATTAGTTACGTTAAAAAGTACCGTCTCCCAACACTGCATGTATGTACATAATAATAGTAATAATCATATTCTCATCTTCTCCATTGTTCACGTAACAAGAACTTAAATACGAGGAACTTTCCAACTTACCTTAGACTGAAGAAGCTACATGGATGAGTAGTTAAACATTTCTATTTAATTAGGAAGTCGTCTAGTTCACATGACTCAACTTCCAGACATCCTCACCTGGATGACTGAGAATCTTTACAGACACAACAATCAATATTGTCTCAAAGCAGCTTTACAGACCATAAGAAAAAAAAAAGTCCTAGATGTTAGACAAAATCAACCCGAGCAAGCAAGCCTGAGGCGACTGTGGCAAGGAAAAAACTCCCTTAGAGGGTATGAGGAAGAAACCTTGAGAGGAACCAGACTCAAAAAGGGAACCCAGTCTCATTTGGGTAAAATGAAGAACAGTTTGAGGAACATAATGTGTGTTCAAGGTGTTGACTTCGACCTTCCAATTAGTGCACTGATTACTAATTAGTGCACACACTCTCAGTCACTCTCTGTCCCAACTCATGAATGCAGTATCTTTCTGTTGTTTTTGTTAGTGGTTTTTTTTTCCCTTTCTCATTCGGTCTTTCCTCCCTCGGTGTGTGTGTGTGTGTGTGTCTGTCTGTCTGCCTCGGTGTTGAGAGCACTCTGGGGTGAGAAAGCCCGATTGCTCATCCTCCACTTGTTTATCCTGTAATCCTCTCAGGGTTTCTGTTGCATTGATAAATTTTCAGTTTCCACCAGCTTTGTGTCTCGCTGCTCAGTAGCAGAGCAGACAGCCTGGGACTCCACCTGCACTGAGCCATCACAGTGTCGGATCAACGAATGTACTCAGACACACACACACACACACATACAGAAAGAGACACACAGCTTTTATGTTTAAAGCCTCCGGGACACACAAAATCCCTCAATAGCAGCGAGCGGTTTTCTAATACTCGACCACTTAATGCCATTCAAATACAGCAGGCACGATGAAACAATTAGGGCACAATCACACAACTCTGACGCCCGTCTCGTCTTAGTTAGCACGTGCCGCATTACATTTGCACGTAGTGATTTTGGCCGAACGCCTTTAGCCGAGAATCCTATTCAAGCACAGAGCTGGGCATTTGGGAAGTAGCTTTCTTTGGCAGGTTTGGGAGTTTTTTATTATTATTTTTTTTTTAGTAGCTCACAAACTTCCAGTCAGCAGTACAGAGCTTTGGATGAACTACCACTCTGTAGCGTTTGTAGAAAATACTCCTACCTTGTTTTCCTCTAGGCAGTATTCGCAGACATTTCATACGGCGTCGGGTGTGTATATGATTTTAAACCTCTGGGGTCACAGTTACGACTAGAGATGGGGGAAAAAATCATATACAGTGATGGAAAATAAGTTTTCAGACTCTCTCTCTCTCTCTCTCTATATATATATATATATATATATATATATATATTTCCAGTCCATGTATCCACTTTATATTTATACGCACAATGTTTTGACTTGTATATGCATCTCGGTAAAAGGTTACATACATATAAATCAGGTTCTAAATGTAAATACTGAAAAAAAAGTGTAATATAACTTCTTCTGCAAATTGCACCTGGTGTCCTACTGAAAGTCATAGCAGAGATTTTGCACAACAATTACGGCGAAGGTGAAGAAGCTCCTTAAAGTTCTTAACATTGTTAAAACAACACCAGAGCTAAAAAACGCAGCTCAGAGCCTCGTAGATCTTTAACATTCCAGTCACAATAATTGGTTTGATAATATATAGGGTGGAAAGTTCATGGAAGTGCAAACTAATCCTTCCTGGGCAATTAGATTTCCCAGCATGCTTCGAGACTAATGATGAGGATGATATGAAAGAAGCCAGCAGCCACTTGAAATTACATTACGGCATTTGGCAGACAGAAAAGTTTTACAGAGAACAACAAGCAAAGAACTCGAATCGCATCACCTCTGCTCACAGAAAAACTCGTTAGAAGCAAAATTCTCATAAATATCCATCTAACGTATAATCCTGCTCGACCCTCCTGCCTACACAACCTGATGTCCAACAACCAGTAACAACTCGATAGACCGCAAACAAAAGCCCTACTGCTAATTAAAATCTGATCTTAATCAGACCAATTACTAAAAAGTGTCAAAAGAAAAGACATGCCAACACCTCAATGAGTAAACCAATTGAGGATAATGAAATATCTATAGGTGGGTTTGTAATCTGTTTACAAGGGTGTCTTTTCCAGTTTCCAAAAGTATTTTTCACTCATTTTTTCATGTTAAATTAAATTAAATGATGTAGGGCGGCACAGTGGCTTACTGGTTAGCACTGTCACCTAGAGTCTGCTTGGTGGGTCTCTTCCAGGTACTCCGGTTTCCTCCCACAGCCCAAAGACATGCAGATTCAGATTGAGTTAAAGATGTTGGAACAAATGTTTTACTGTGACACGCTGCAAAGTCCCTGAAGATACAATTATTTTTTTTTGTACTCAGCAGCGACCTCATTTCCCCTCTCATCTGTTCCATCCACTCAAGCATTCAGCATCACCAGTATACTAATCACTGGCCTGATCATCTGTTCATCATCCGCACCTGTTTCTCACCGGTTCATGGTTTATGTTAGATGTGTTTTATGCTCGAATGATTCATACAGTTGGTCACTGTGTGGCTTAACAAACAAAACACATTCCTCTGAAACTGCTCAGGTACAGGGACTGGACTGAAAAAAGTCCTTCAGGAAGGAGAATACTGTAGAATAATTCCTAAGGACTACACTAAAAATACAACAAGTCTGGAAGCAACGTATGAACAAATATGCACCACGTTCCCTCTGATCCTCCAGCACAGCTCGCCTGGTCCCACCATCTCTCAGGGATCAAGGAAGACATTCATCCATATTTTTTTCTGTTCCGGGAAACTAGGTGGTGGAATGAACTTCCTCTAGATGTCCGTACAGCTAAGTCTTTTGACTTAAGACTTTTGACTCATTATAATTTTCCCCGCCTATCTTGGCCCCTTATCTTACAGATGAAATGCTAATGCGTATCACGGAGCTGCTACACATTCGGAAGCCAGTCATTCCTGATGTTTATTCATGTACGAGCTTAACACACATACAGCTGCAGCTAAGAAATAATATTGCCACAATTGTGCAGTAGCTGTGATACTATTACGTATTCATATACTGTATACGTGTGTGTTTGTGTGTGTACACATGCACAGATGTATTTTTTTTTCAGTTGAACGATCACAAAGATATTCAACAGCAACGTATATATTATTGTATGTTGTATATGCACAGTATATGTGATGTAGAATCGACAGAGCCAAAAATTTTACATTTTAATTGCATCGCATAAGCACAGTTTACAAAATTTCCGACGACACCTTTTGAATTTTGGAATGAACATTTTTCCGTGTTACTGTGTGGTTGAGGTTGATTATTTATTATTATTATTATTATTTTTTTTTATGGTTTCTTAATCTGTATCAGTTATTAACAAGTTTACAATTCATCCAGCGCCATCTGTGGTAATGAAAGTACACCATTTAAAAAAAAAAAAGGGTTTTTCCATTTAAATTTTAAAGTATCATATCTTCTCTTCCCGTCGGCCGATCGCGATAAAACAAATCAGCCAAATACACCTCTGTGAAAACCCTCTTATAATTTGTTGAGTATTTTTTTACATGACGTGTGCACAAACAAAAATTCCAAAAAACATTTTGATGTGTTCTATTACTCATCTTAAGTTTCCCCCAAATAATTTTTTTAAACAAATATTTTCAATGTACAGACACACCAACTTTACAGTTTTATTGACATTATAAATACAGTTTTATTATATGTGTAGATGTTTGTTTGGGGGACGTTCTGCATTAAAACCCGAACAACTTGCATGCTAGCGGTGACGCTAAATCCCGAACATCACACATGCCTAGATTTAAGTCAGGTAACGTGATATAAATTTTTGCGTTTCAGCAGAGTGTTTAGAGTGAATATAAACAACTTGTTTGCAATCGACGGTCAAATTGAATTTGCCTTTTGAATGGAAGAAAATATGCGCATGTAAACCCAGGCGCAGTCTGGACAGCCTCAAGAGTTTCTCAACGCGATAAATACAAATAGAGTTAAGCTTAAATATTCAGTTCAGGATGCTTATACTCAACTTATTTTTTTTCCATGGACTACTGTTTATTTATTATTATTCTTTTTTTTATACAATATTATGTATATATTCTTTGACACCTGTTTTTTTTTTCTCCACCATCATGCATTTCTTATCGCTTTTTCTGCTTTACCTCTCAAATCATATGCGCATATTACATTATTCTTAGTATCTCTTTTCCACCCAGGGAGGGATTGTTATTGGATAGTTAGAGAGGCTGTTTGTTTGTGTTTTTTTTGAGCCAGACCATTGTGAAGCATCCTATTGTTCAGCTTTAGAGACTTCTCAGTTTATGACCTCGCCAAAACAGGAACAATCTTAATCAGCGCTCAGTTGTTGTTGTTTTTTTTTCCCCTCCTATCTTAGTTCAAATCCACCCACCTTATCCGTGTGCATACGGGCGAGCGTGTGTCGACTCTTTTACCGTCCCCATGGGGACGAAGCATTTTCTGTGTGGGCGAATAAGGCAAATATATTTATTCTGTCACCCACGGATTATATCGGTGCTCATAAGGGTAAAAGATTTATTTTTTACCACCAAATTTTAAAAAAGGTGAACTTGGAAAAAAAAAATCTTTTCTGTTATTGGGTTTAAGGTTGTGCTCACGGTTGTGGTTGTGAGTCTGGGTATTTGGGATATGTTAATGCACAGGACATTTAAAAGATGAGTAGTATGAAAATGAACGAATGAATGAATGAATGAATGCTCTACTCAGGATTCAGCCCCAGACTCCAGTGAGGACCAGTTGGAGAGTGCTTGCGTGTGCTACTGTATTATCTGTCCTGCATCTCACTCTGAGACAGATGTGTCAAACGTGACACAAAAGACAAATCAGGACTGATAAACAGTCGGCATGTATGAACACAGCATGAGTTTTTGTTTGTCAAAATATTGCAGCAGGGGTAATTTGGCACTGTTACAGACATTGGGATGCCATTGTGCCCCTAACTTATTTATCTGTTTCATTAGGGCACTCCCTGTTTTGCGACTTCCACCGACTAGGGAGGACAAACTAGGCCAGGGGTCGGCAACCCGCGGCTCTTTTATCGGCGTCTGGAGCCACATGTGGCTCTTTCATCCCTCTGCTGCGGCTCCCTGTGGCTTTGAAAAATAAATAATGAGTATTTCATTTTAATTTGTTTTATTTTAGTTTGTTGTTTTTAAAAAAAAGATGCAATTCTAAATTTGAAGATTATGGTGATCTTGTAACATTGAAATAAAACGTCACAACCGCCGATGTGCGACACCCAGAGTACACTCGCAGTGCACGCGATAAAAGGACGATGGCTCACAGACGGCATTCGTTTCATTTTTGGTTTGCTGCAGGTCGATGATTTAAGTTCGGCTTTTTATTTCAGGAATACGAGGAGGATTTAAACAGACATTGAGTATTTTATTTGAGCCAACCCAGCATTTCCACAGGATTTCATAAACGCAACACACTTTGCATAGTTTTTTAAAAAAATTTTATACTTAGCATAAAGTTAGAAAAAGATATATGGAGAGGTATCATCATTTCAGATGTCGAAAGGGTTTTGTGGCTCACAGTGTTTTCTTTTCTGTGGGAAACGGGACCAAACGGCTCTTTAAGTATCTCAAGGTTCAAGTCCGACCCCTGTGCTGGGATAACTCGGACGCAGAAAAATCATGCAATTAATCAATTAATAATTGTTTATTTTTGGCTCATATTAATTTGTTTGCAGCATAAATTAAAACCTAAAAGTAAGTTATTGATAGCAAAGGACAACAAGTTGTTGTCGTGCTTTAATCACTTGCTAATGGAAATTCTGAAGCTGTTTGTACACATTTACACAATTATTAAACTCATATTTTTGTCATGTAGTGAGCTGAGATTGATTATTCATACCTCACACTGAGGTTAACATGACCGCGGCTCGTAAGATCTCCGCTTGACTCCTACAGCCGTGCTGCTGAGCGGTCCGCTCTTTCAGCCGATACTACACAGTGCTCTCCAGTCGGAACAAACCAAATACCCTAAAAGAAGGGGGGGTGTCTTCTAATGAGAATATAGCCATAAAGAAAAGCATCCTTTGGCTTCAACATTGTATTAATAAGACTAATTAAATCACCAACTGCCAAAAAATACAACTTGACAGTTTGTACAGTCCTCTAATCTGAAAAATAGATTTTCAAGATGAATGGGCTCCGAGGCAGGTGAGTCCGCCGACCGCATCTTTTTTCGAAAGTGTTGCTCAAGGACCGTCACCCTCAGAGGACAGCGCTTACATGTGCTCACCGATCCCTGTAACTAGCTGGTTTTGCTATGATCTGATGTGGCTGAATGAACAACCCCCAGCACGACTTAGCAAATTTTACTTCATGACAAAATTATTAACACCTTTTGTTAATAATTATTCTGCCAATTAAAATGTAGCCTTGGATGCCTGCGACTGCTGAGAGGATTCAGAACGAGCTTAAAAAAAAGAAATCACCCCAAACTGGTATTGCATTCTGTGGAATATTACTGCAGGTGTTTGTCTTTCTTCCTGCAAGCAGGACGATGCCCTGACCAGGATATGAACCCCAGTCTCCATGGTATGAGCGCCTAGTGCATACCGATGCTCCACAAGAAAAAAAAAACCTGCCGCTGATTCTAGTAAACACAGACATATATGTATTTAACAATTTAACACGTATATATAGTCTCGTCAAACCACAAGCACCATAAAATGACTCCTCCAAGTCAAAACATTACCAGACAAGTGCAGTTTATCCAACTCTTAAATCAGATAGCAGCCAAAGGGGAAAAAAAAATAAAACCCTGCTTGCAGTTTGGATTCTGTGCAAACCACGTATTACAGTAGAATAATTCGGGAGGTAATATTTCTGAAAGAAAATGAAACCGAGACATGAGATGCGATCTTTGATCAAAATTCTATGGATTTCGTCTGATTTCGGATTTCGTCTGAAAGGACACTACGTGACATTTTTTTTTTAGATTACAATAAATTAAATACAAGAATATTAAGCCTATTTCTAAACTAATTTTACAAAGTTTTAAGACTAAGTTTCTTGTTCTTTTCTAACTTCGTTAGTTTTCAGCATTTATTTCATGAAACAACTGATTAAAATTTTATGCTTATAAACTTAAAGATATTTAAAGCACTGTGGATTCTCACCTTCAGGTTCAAGCCTCGGGTCCCACAGTCCAAACACAAAGATTATTGACTTTTCCAAATAAACCCTAGTGTGTGAATGAGGGTGTGAGTTTTTGTGTGCTTGTGTGCCCTGCGACAGACTGGCATCCCGTCTAAGGTGTACCCTGCCTCGTGCCCTAATTTCCCCTGGGAACGGCTCCAGGCTTCCCGTGACCCTGTACAGGATAAGCGGTATAGAAATAGATTGAGTGAGTGAAAGGGAGAGAGAGATTTGATTAGATTTAAGATAATATCACTTACTGCAATTTCGCTTTTTTGCCGTGGAGGCGATCATTTATTGTTATGTCAATGTAATGTTTTTTTTTTCCTCAAAGTTATTCAAAGTTTTAAACCAAAACAAGATGCACATGGCAAACATCACACAGGGAAACATGTAACATCATTAGATTAAGGACACACTTTTTAAAAAAATTTATTGTTATTATTTAAAATACACATATAAACAGGCTTAATAAAGCTAAAGTGTTAGTTAAAAAGATATTTGAATATGCACATACTATAATAATATAGTAACATAATTACAGAAGACTATGCAATAAATCAGATCTTAATCTTAATCATAGTTTAATGAAATATTACCATGAGGTAAATCTTAACTAACTAGCTTATAGTAAGTATCTTTTCTAATGAATAACAAGATAACAGGTTTGTTTATTACCTTGTTTTTTATTCATTGGTTTATATAATTTATTCATTGGTTAAGCTTTTAATAAATTCCATTGTTTGAAAGAAATAGTAGTAGTAGACTGTAAATACACTGCATGTTTTCTATTGATTTGAAACAATGATATGTAACATTTATAAACTGTATTGTGTACAGATTGTGCACTTAAGCTATAGAAGGTTCTTAATATATTTTAAATAAAAAATTCACATGCCATTACTTAATTCCTGGGCTGTACATACTTACTTTACTGAAGTGTTTTTTTTTGGTTTTTTTTTTGCATTTTTCCCAAAAATTTATTTTTTCAAATTTTTTTGAATACAAAATATATATATGTATATATATATATATGAAATACAAAATATATATATATCTTACCAAAATATGTAATAAAAATATAGAAATATATACATATAGGCCTGGTGTACAATTCACAGCACAGTCAGAATAACCTCAGGCCTGTGGCCATCATATCTCCTGAATGGCTAGAGTATAATAGAGGCACATCTATATTTACATAAAGAATTCCTCGCTCGACCACAGTAATCATACAAACAGATTAGTATAACACAATGTAAATCCTCACAAACTTTGCCGATGCCGATATATTAAATTTTTT
>JAOVVA010000041.1:29102945-29113464 GCA_028565275.1 Leiocassis micropogon
TTTATTTGAATACAATATATATATATGTATATATATATATATATATATATATATATATATATATTAATCATACATTGGTGGACTACGGTTTGTATAGGTTGTTGCTGACAAAAAGACAGGAAGCATGGGGATGCTGTGATTTACTTTAGGAGTGACAAGACTGGACAGGATTAGAAATTAGTATATTAGAGGGACAGTGCAGGTAGGACGGTTTGGGGACAAAGGTGGAGTCCAGATTAAGACGGTTTGGACGTGTGCAGAGGAGGGATGAGGGATATATCGGGAGGAAAATGTAGGAGATGGAGCTGCCAGGCATGAGGAGAAGAGGAAGGTCCAAGAGCAGGATTATGGTTGTGGGGAGGGGGGACATGCAGGAGGTTGGAGTGACAAGGGAAGATGCGGTAAACAGAGTTAGATGGAAACAAATGGTCCGCTGTGGCGACCCCGACAGGAGCAGCTGAAAGAGGAAGAAGAAGTAGAGGAAGAAGTATACATTTGTTGATTATTATGACAGGAAATAGCAGATACAAGGGCCATTCAAGTCAAACCAGGCCTTGTGATGGAAGTCAAGACAAGTCAAGTCATTGCAACCATATAGAGTTCAGTACACAGTGAAACGAAACTGAGGAGAGCAAGACAGCATCTAAACGTACCAGTTCATTATAATACTCTATGTCCATGAGTCCCCAAGATCTGCTCCTTTACCCAAGGCAAATCTATTTACAAAAATGCTTGGCTAAATTAATAGGTTTTTAGCATAGACTCAAACACTAAGCCGAACATTTTTGGAAGGCTGTTCCATAACTTTGGGGCTTTGTAAGAAAAAGCTCTGCCCCCTGCTATATATATATATATATATATATATATATATATTTTTTTTTTTATAATGCGTGGTACTGGCAAGCAGCCTGCATCCTTCGATCGAAGTAGGCATGGCGTGATAAGACGGTCCTGGCCTCGGCCGATGTAGACAGCTGCTGTCTGAGGACTTGTGACTGCAGTTCAGATATCGCTCGATAGTTCAGGACTGGAGTTTCCTACAGTCTACCTGAGCCTCCAATAACAAACTGGACTCCATATTAACTTAAAGACATCAACTGTCATATTGAACTTCCAGCCTCCTAACACACAGTATGAATGCAGATCAATCCCTGCTATCTGTTATAACCCAGATGAGGATGAGTTCTCTGTTGAGTCTGGTTCCTCTCAAGGTTCCTTCCTATCGCCACCTCAGGGAGTTTTTCCTTGGCATCATCGCCCTCGGCTCGCTCATCAGGGACAATCTGATCATTTTGATTCATTCACATTTCATACAAACTTCCAGAATTTCCAATTTTTTTGATGAAAACTGCTTTGTGACAATAACAGCTGTTACGCTATACAAATAAAATTGAATTGAATTGAATTTAAACGAAAAAACGTTCCTCCAGGACCAAGGTGCTACATACAACTTAAAATTAACAACATAGATTAACAAAACACCTAACTAATTGACTAGCTAAGACAAAAACAAAAAATTAACACACAAGGCAAAAAAAACAGCAAAAGACAACATAAAGTGCACATGCAAATGTGGTGAATGAAAGCTTACAAGAGATTGACATTTACAGCACAGTACGGTGATGAGACTCTCAGCCGCAGTGAAACATTTAAACGCATTTAAGCATTCTGAATCAGCATTCTAATCAAAAGTCCCGCTTTGACTTGAACACCCCTTTTTAAATTGAAGATAATTTCACTCGCCTCACTGGCACATGTGCCTTGTCAGGTGACAACGCAGCTACCTGTTTGGGGCTTTATAACACAATTTACAAGTTTCATGTGACCTGTGCTAGTTTAAGGAGAAGCACTCTAGGATTTATTCATGTATGTATTTATTTATTGAGAGATAAAGATTAAAGTTTTTCGAAAGATTGTATCAAGAAAGGAAATTATGTTGAGAGGAAGTTTGTATTGATGGAAAGATTGTTCAGAGTGAACGTCTATGACCCACGGGTATTAAGCGAGAGATGATTTCGTTGTCTGTATGTGTTGCACAAGTATTCCGTGCACTTCATCATCCCCTCACTCCCGCACTCGATTCCGTCACCCACACATCATCCTTTCGTGTGACAGTCAGGCCTTATGCCACGCCTTTGTTTACATCTCACTCCGAACCTGAAACACTAAGCAGGACAGAGTGGGATTTAATGGGTGTTAAAACTAAACTAATTTTTGTAGTGGGTTATTGGAAACAGTTATGGCTCAGGGGAACAGAGCTCTCTCTTGAAATGTTATTATTATTATTATTATTATTATTTTTATTATTATTATTATTATTATTGGTAGCCTTGGTTCTTTCTTGATAATCCAAGCCTGATAATCCAATAAGCAGTATGTTTGGCATGGGTGATAATCCTGCCTGCTCTCTTCCTGGATCTGTTTCGTACGTTCACACGAGGACGGATGCATTAATGATGTTAACCACTGGTAAAGGCTAAGCAGGCTGTACGCGCCCGCTGTTACAACCGTCGCTTAAGTCTGACGTTAATTATGAGGAGTGAAGTGAAGCGGAGATCGTCTCCGCTTTAAGCTCCAGCCTCACAATACCGATTAAAAAAAAAAAAAAGTAGTAGTAGTAGTAGCCGTGCGGATACACTTCACCCCAGGAAAGCCAGTTAGAGGAAGATTCATTACACACTTCCTCGTCATTATCGTTGCGCTTCCTCCTCCTCCTCCTCCTCCTCCTCCTCCCTTTCCTCTTCCACTTCCACAGATTGATTGTCCAGCCTCCAGGCTTCAGGATGTGTTCAGTTCTTTACTAGTAATAAAGCAGAAAGGTCAGTAGAGAGCTGAGAAGCCTCTATTTTTCTTCCTTCCATCACTGCCTGCTCTGATTGATGCAGTCTTTTTAGTGTTTGCGTAAAAGACTGGGAAAGATGAAAATAAAAGGATTGGGGAGAAAAATGTGCGTGCTTGTCTTACTGATAAATCTTTGCATTATATTCGGTCTCAACTCAGATAAACCTGATAGATGGATAGAGTGATTGGTTTTTGATTGATTTATTTATTGATTGATTTAGTATTTTTAAAAATTATAACATGACCTTAAATGTCAAAATCCCTCTCCGTTGGTGTGTGAATCTGACGTTCACAATACAGACAAATGGTACTGTGGTACAAGCAGCAAACGCTCACAGTGACACGGCTGACTTACTGAGACTCGTGTGCTCGCTAAATACAAGAACAGTAAAAGTGTGGTACAACATTCCTTTAGCGCAGCGATTGTTCTAATAAACTACTGACTTCAGATCAGCCCCAAAGACAAAAGTTGGATCACTTTAGTGGTTCACTTTGTCTGTCCCATCTTTTGTTAGTTAGTTTTCTTGTGTTCGAATATAAAAACACAGGGGCACACTGGGGCAGCAGACGTGGTGCTGTTGTTCTGTTTGTCTTCACAAAACAATGCCGAGTGCTTCTCTGTCGTTCCCACTCTAAATTGGAACGATTGAAAATAAACCTTTGCACTTCTATGCTTGGTTATCTAAGGAGAGATCAGACTGAACACGGACTAAAAGAAGTTTCACACTTTTTAAGTTCGGTTCAACCTTTAAAACTATCTGTGATGGATAAACAGATACAAGAGAGAGTCAGTCTCTCTCTCTCTCTTTCTCTCTCTCTCTCTCTGTCTCTCGCTGTCTCTCGCTGTCTCTTCTTAGTAATATGAATAACCATAATAGTAAAAGGTTATTACTAAACAGCCATCACACTGCCTGTGCATCTGTGTGTGTGTGCGTGTTTTTTCTCTCTGCTTGCGTGTTCATCATTTCTGCCCACACACGTGTCCTGTGGGATTACACTCCCGAAGCACACATCTTAGTACATGGACCGAATCGTGTATAAACAAAGTTAACTTTGAATCATGGAAATAAATAACCACTATAGCAGTACCTGAAACTGTAACGCTGAGAGTTTTTTTTTTTTTTTTTAAGAAAAGTACACACATGATTAAAAGCATAGAGTAGACAAAAGCAGGACTAGCAGCAAGTCAAATCCAGTGAATACATGTGAAGTCGTGGCTAATGCATCAGTATTGAAATGGAAAGGATGGCAGCGTCAGGCTATCACCTGCTAGCATTATAGAGAACATTTCGGACATTAGTGAAAAGGACACCGAGCATTTTATTCGGATTCGTCTGAACGTCCCAGTGTTGTTACCGTTTATTATCACGACTTGTGGAATAGTTACAAAGTCGGAACTAACTGTATCACGAGTGGTTGATGTAAAGCAAAACAGCACTGTGACGTTTAACTATATGTACAGTATCACTCACAGTTAATGATCATTACCTACACTAGCTAGTTGCTCTGACGAGGCTGAATCCCAAATCCACCTCTAACCCCTGATCAAGGGCACTACTTGGTGTGTGGAACAAGGGATTGTGCACTAGCTTTCCATTTAACGCTATGTGGCATTCAACCCTAGAACTCGGACGTTAACGGAGCTGATATTCTAAAGTGGAAATATAAAGTAAACCTCGTAAGTTTCTCAGGACTGTCCACCACGTCTATGGTTTATTCTCCTCAACTTTTGGCTACACAGTACAGATTTAAACAAAAAATTTTAAACAGTAAATCTCAGACACACACACACACACACACACATGCACTGTGCAGAGATCTGTTCATCACCGGAGAAATATTTTTTTCTCTGAAGAGGAAAATCAAATTTATTTTCACGTCTTATATCAGGAAAGAAGGGATGGCATTTGTGACTAAATAAATCTAATCATTGTGCTTGTTAATGTATCCACATTATTTTTCTTTATTAGGAGAATACACGCATTAATTGAAATATCGTAAAAAAAAAAAAAACTTCTTCATGCGCCCTTAAATGTTTTAACTTGAGCTCCTTGGGTTGGGTGTCAAAACCTGCTGGACAAGAATACATTTCCCGAAAATAAAATTCCTTCCACACACACCGTCCTCAGCAGCTTTTATTGCTCGCTTTCAGGTTTCTGTTTAGCTTCATTTTTAATTCATCCCTCTCATGGTTTCCAGACATTCAGCCATCAGCTTTAAAAAGCAGTTTTTGCGAGTCTGTATGACATGAAGCTCAACGTATCCCGTTTAAGTCCCGCCTTAATCCTCAGTCAAGATCTGACCAATCAGACCAGGTTTGTTTAAATGCGATCCTAAAATGTGATCAGTCTGAGCTCTTCCTTCTGCTCGTGCCTTTCGATGCACGGCGGCTTTAGCACTGTTCAGTACGGAGTGTGTGTGTCTGACAGACGTTCAGCAGGACAAACAGTTTATATAAAATAGCTCTGGCTCTGAACGTTCACTCAGCAGTGAACACAAATACATAAAACATGATTGTACGGAAACTATTCCATTGTAAAAGGAGTTTGCATTTTGTCCATATCGTCCCCTGCGAGGAAATACACAGGGCTGCGCAGTTACAGCTGTGCTCCTGATGATGATTATTATTAGTAGTATTGTGTTGTAGTTGAATATTAATAAGTGTTTAGTGTTGCAGTGGCTCAGTTACAGTGAACACACAACTAGTAACAAGTGTGTGTTTACAACAGGTGCAAAAACAGGCGAACACACTCTCTCTCTCTCTCTCTCTCTCTCTCTCTCAAGATTTAAAGATTTAAAGGTGCTTTATTGGCATGACAAATATTTACATTGATATTGCCAAAGCTTAGAAATAGTCACAAGAAAATATCCAAATACTATCTAACTGGTAAAAAGTAAAAAACAAACAAACAAACAAAAAAAAAAACAGTATAGTATACCGTAGATATAGTATACTGTTTGTCTATCTTTATCTTTTATCCACCTTTTTCTGTCAGTCTTTCCACCTGTAACATTTTCATTTATCTTTCTGTATTTTCACATCCATCTGTCTGTGCCTCTGTGTCTTTCTGGTCTGTCTGTCTCTCTCTCTCTCTCTCTCTGTCTATCTTTCCATCTGTCTTCCTCTCTTCTTCTGTCTTTTTGTCTATCCGTCCCTGTATATCTTTTTGTTGTTTCTCTCTCTCTACCTTTTCAGCTCTCTCTATCTATGTCTTTTTCAATAAACCACATGTCATTTAAATAATCATTTCCAGAAGTATTGAAGTAATAAAGTGAAACGTTTCCTAAAGCAGCGTCCCTGGTGTTTACGTTCTGCGTGACGTTACGCTCGTTACAGGCCCTCTGACCTACATCAAGCAGCACAAGCCTCATTTAGCCAAAAGGTTGGAAAATGTGTTTTGATAGATTAGGCACCTAAAAGTAGAACATGAAAGCCCTCTAGTGTGTGTGTGTGTGTGTGTGTGTGTGTGTGTGTGTGTTTGTCCTCTCAGTAATCAGAGACATGAGTACTGCCACAATCAGGGTGTTAACTGAGGTGCCATTATTTTTCTCCTATTCCTAAATGCGTGTGTGTGTGTGTGTGAGAGAGAGAGAGAGACCTGGACAGTGCCTCATCTTTAACTGTTTCTCTGTAATGCTTCCAGTATCAGATACCTGAAGAGCCGTTAGGGGTCAAGAAGTGTAGCAGGTGTGTCGTCATGCCCTTTGACCCCGAAACGAGTGCCAGAGCTTGTTAATGATGGAGTGTAGGAGCAGAAATGATCCTATCATTAGATAGACCATGTATGTGTGTGTGTGTGTGTGTGTGTGTGTGTGTGTGTGTGTGTGTAGGGGGCGAATCACACGCACAGACAACACGCCGTTAACTGAATGCTGATCGAGGTCATGATGCGAACAGCGAATGTAGGAGGAGAGAAAAATAAACCCAGAGATGAAAGTTGATTAAGTCGAAACTTCAAGCTGAATTAATAGAGTTAAAATTAGAGAAAAAAACAACAAAAAAAATTCCCTTGGTTTAAGTGTGTGGAAAAAAAATCCCCACAGACGAATTTTCACTGCAAATCAGTCAAACGCTTCATAATTAATCAACAGGAAATGGTGTAATTAAGCACTGACGTCATCTCTCTCTCTCTCTCTCTCGCGATCAGATGTGGTGTTAAAGCGGTAATCCCTAATAGTCCTGTCTAATCTCACACGATCAGTAATCATCAGACACCACACCACACCATTCCCTCTCTCTGTCTTTTCCTCTCTCTCTCTCTCTCTCTCTCTCTCTCCAGACAGGAGAGGTTTGAGGTTTTGCGGTGAATCAGTCTTTCATCATTGTGTAGAAGAAGAAGCATTATAATAAAGCAGTGTGTTTCATTTCCACATGATAATTAACAGCATCGAGTCGCCTCCACATCACCCCGGCGTTGTTCACTCGCACCAGACTGACTGAGAGACTCACCTTCATTACTGCTCTCAAACACCAGCTCCACTATTCCTCTCTCTCTCTCTCTCTCTCTCTCTCTCTCTCTCTCTCTCTCTTTCTCTCCCTCGGTCTCTCTCTCTCTCTTTCTCTGTCTGTCTGTCTATCCATTGACTTTCTCACTCAGTGTCTGTTTTTGTTTTTCTCTCTGCATCTTTTAAAAAAATTTTTTAATCCCTCTCTGTGACGTTTAAAATAAATTACAGGAAGGATTATCGCTTGATGCGTCCGTCGCTCCTTCGATACACTTACCAGGAGAGAGAGACAAACACACACACACACACACACACACACACACACACACACACACACACACACACACACACGCGATGCGTCAGAAGTTCTAAGTTGATTATCGGCACACTTTAAGCTTTTTGGCCAGGTGCGCTGTGTCTCCTACAACCTGCACATCAAAAGAACAAAAAAGTCATTAACATGTAAGTCACAGTGAGACCCGGAGACAAAATTAGAATTTTATTTATTCTTTATCTACTTGTGATTTTGCGGAAGAAATCATACAAGGTTGATTGCATTGTTCAATTCGATTTAATTCAATTTTATTTATATAGCGTTTTTAACAATGGTCATTGTCTCAAAGCACCTTCACTAAATGAAAAGAAAATTTATGGAAGTGTGTATGAGTGAGAAAAAAAATGTGTTTAGATAATAATGTGATTGTGAGATCGTGGGCGACGGTGGCAAGGAAAAACTCTACCATCTACCTGCATTATAGACCTTTTAAACATACGGAATATAAAAGAAAAGCATATTAGGTAAACAATAACAACATGATCAGGTCACAATCTGAATATTAGGTCGGCTCAGTGGCTTAGCGATTAGGACCGTCGCCTCGCACCTACAGGGTCCGGGTTTGAGTCCCGGCCAGGTTCGATTCCCGTCTCTGGTGTGCATGGAGTCTGCATGTCCTCCCACAGTCCAAAGACATGCAGATTAGGCTTATTGTTGTTTCCAAAACTGCCCGTAGTGTGTGAGAGTGTGTGTATGTGTGTGCTCCTGTGTCTCACGCCGTGTCTCTCAGGGTCTCACACAGCAGTTGGGCCTTCTCCTAAAATTGTAACTCTGTTCTTTCTATTTGTAACCACCTGTTAATTTGGGAACATTTGGGATTCGGTGTGTGATGATTTCAGTGAGGGTTCTCCTCAGATGTTGATATTTTTGACAGCGGAGGAGGAAGGGCAGCTCCGTCTCGACCTCACCGCTCTGAGCGCACACTCTCTGCTCTCTGGACACACACTTCTCCTGTGTCGGACCTTCTCCACAGCCAGACGCTGCTCTGTCTCTCTCTCTCTCTCTCTGTTTTTCTCCTTCTGTCTGTCTGTATCACTCTTCGTCTGTCTCAGTCTCTCTTCCTCCCTCTTTCTCTCCCTCCGTGTATATTTACCTGCTATCCTCCGGTGGTCAGTCGTTCCCTCTGTTTTTATACCTTTCCATCATGTGTACATTTCTGTTGCTTTCTTTGTCTTTATATCTCTCTCTGTGTCACTCTTGTTCTTGGCTGTCCATCTTTCTGTCTCTGTCTGTCAGTCTGTATGTTTCTCTTAGTCGCTTTCTCATGTGCGTCCCTGTTTTTCTTTTTATATGTCCATCTCTCTCACTTTGTCTCTTGCTGTTTTATTTCTCTTTCCTCTCTCTTCATCTCTCTTTATAACCTTTCTTTGTCTCTCTCCATCTTGGTGAGTCTCAGCTGTTGTCCATCTTTCTTTCTATTTGTTTCTCTCTCTCTCTTTCTCTCTCTTTTTCTATTCTTATGTGTTGCTTCCTTCATCCCTATGCGTTCTCAATCCCTCAGGTTTTGTCTGTCCGTGTGTGTGTGTTAATGTAGTCTTTCTTTATTTCTGTCTTTGGGCATCTTTCATTTATTTTATTTGGTGCATAAGACTTTATCGACGTGGCAAAACGAAACAAACTCTCTTAAAGGAGGAAAGCGGAGAGCACCTGACGAGGAGAACACATACACAGACCCCAAGGTGTTTCTGGACGGACTCGATGACGTTTTGTCTGAAAGCGATTAATGATAATACTCCACGTCCCTCACTTTCCATGCCCATGTCTCTCTCTCTTATCTCTCAGTCTCTCCGCCCTTGCTCCCTCCATTCAAGCATTCAATAACCCTTTTGGCAACAGCGACTAAGCCTTCTCCAAACACTCAGACATTCATCAGCACTTTTGGCAACAGAAGCCAGGCCTCAGAAACCTGAAACACACAGGCCTGTGTGTGTGTGTGTGTGTGTGTGTGTGGTTTTTTTTCCGTGCGGACGTGGCCATGTTTGGCGTCTCTCCTGTCATGTTTTATAATTTCACGCTCGCCTGAACAAAAGGCTCTCACGGTTCAGCTGAAGCATGTCAACTGCTCCCTGACAGGACACTCTCTGCGCTGCCTGTCTGATTGGTCACTCCGTCTCGGAAAAATAAAGAAGAAGTAGAAAGAAAAAAAAAAGGAGAGAGAGAGAGCGAGCGTGTGAGCGCACTAGTGTTTCTCTCCGCTAAATTTGTTCCCGCGTCGCCCCTTTTCAGCTTTCCATCAGCCAAGGTTAATGGAAGGGATCAGCGAAGGTTCTGAAGCATTGCTTTTTTTTGACAAGGTACAGCGAGTCACTTTACGGACGTATAAAGGGAGGACTTCTTCCCAGGACGCCTCAGTCCCCGTTCCCTAAACTCACACTCTGATGACTTTTCCTATTTACCGAGGCACGAATAGGGGGTGAAGCATGTCCGTGGCTGGTTTCTGTCAGGTTTTCATTTCAGGACATGTCTAAGAGAAGTAAATCAAATGGCTGTACTCGTTGTGGTTTTTGTAGCTCACTCATGCTGGGGGAAAACCTTTTTAAACTTTAAGGCCAGCTGTTTTGATTTACTTCATCTAGAACTGTGATGGAAGTTCAAAAAAAAAAAAAAAAAAAAAAAAGGACTGCCGCAGGATGAAACTGGGATGAAAAGAAAAGAAAAAAAAACCTTGAACTTTGTCTGATGTGTCTGAGACACGGGGCGTCTGTTAATAAGCACAGTGCATTAGCGTCCTTCTATCAAACACAGATTCAACCCTGAGCCACCAGTGTTACTCCACAGAGAAGGCATTTATTAATCTAGCTCCCGTCTTTTATACAGAGATATAACCAGTGTTGGGGGACGTTACTTTTTAAAGTAACTAATTACATTACAAAATTACTGTCATTAAAAAGTAATCAG
>JAOVVA010000041.1:29133944-29150570 GCA_028565275.1 Leiocassis micropogon
TTTTTTTATATAAAGAGATCCAATATAACATTAAACCCAATGACAGGTAAATTGAATAACATTGACCGGCTCATTACAGTGGCACCTGTCAAGTAGGGGTGGGAGATAATAAGCAGCAAGTGAATAGTTGGTGTTGAAAGCAGGAAAAATGATTTTGACAAGGGATTAATTGCGTTTGGTTGACACCTGGGTCAGAGAAGGTCTTGTGGGGTGTTCCTGAAATTCAGTGGTTAGTGCCTTAACAAAAGTGGTCCAAGGAAACGATAACCAGAGGTCTTCAGTGCCCAAGGTGTAGGCTAGATCAGGCTGCTTATTTTCAGACTGGTCCGGATGCCCATGCTGACCCGTGTCCACCTCCAAAAGCTCCTTTAATGGTCATGTGAACATCAAAACGAGACCACGGGGCAACGGAAGAAGGCGGCCTGGTTGGATAAATCACATTCATGGACTGTATGTGTATTGGCTACCTGGATATAAGGTGCACTACGGGAAGAAAGCAAGCCAGCGGAGGCAGTGTGGGCAGTGCTCCTGCTGTCGAAACCTTGGGTCCTGCCTTAAATGTGGATGTTACTTTGAAACATACCACCTACATGAACTCCCTCATGGAAACGGTGATCCCTGACGGCATTGGCCTCTTTCAGCAGGATAGAAGTTCAAGGTGTTGACTCGGCTTCCAAATTCTCCAGATCCTAACCTGATGTGGGATGTGCCCCGATTCATGGAAGATCCACCTCGCAATTTACAGAGCTTAAAGAACCTGCTGCGAACATCTTGGTGCCAGATACGGCAGCACACCTTTAGAGGCTTTTGTAGGAGTCCACACTTTGACAGCCTGGTGTTACTCAGATATATATATATATATATATATATTTTTTTTTTTTTTTTTTTACATATTTCTTTTTACAGGAAGTAATAGTAATCCATTCTCGTTAAGAATGAAAGCAAACAAGGTACAAGATTGGATTGTAAGCCGAAAAATATATTGATGTAAAAATGGCTTGCAGAGCAATCACTTTACTTTCTTCGTAAATATAATGTACATTGTCATCTGAGTAAGTCTCACTAGTCAGAATTTCAGTAAATGCTAGATTGGAACATTTTGTCAATAAATGTGATCAAGAACCACCTGCTTTCACAAAAGGACTGAATTCGACTGAAGTGCCACCTGACCACCCACAGACTTTTCCCTTTAGCCTGGCGGCAAACGTGTGATTATGTTGTTTACTTGCAGCTAAGTGCCTCGAACAAAACTAAGTACAAAATCCTGTGAAGTCCCCTGACTTTGGAAACCTCACCCTGTCACTGTGGCAAAAAATAATGGATGCGTGCATGCACTGACGTCAAAGTCAAGTGGGTTTTTGTTGTCATTCACTAGAACTGAGCGTGGTGTCTCCAGGACCATGGTGCAAGTCTTTATGTCCTTATGTCTACATAAAGAACGGATGGAGACCAGTGTGAGATGCGTGCAGGACAATACATACACTGGAGAATATACACAAGAGACATGGACTGCAAACTGTGAATTATTTATAAGGTAGCGACAGCGTGTTTAGCTTTGTAAGGTTGCAGCGGCTAGTGATAGTTTTCAGTTAGGTATTGGACAAGCGCAGGTGAGGCAGAAAGATATTGACTAATCTAATCAGACTGTGACTGGCGGTGGCGCGGATGCTCCTGTACCTTCTGCTAGATGTCAGGACAGTAACTAGTGGCTCTTCAAATGCAAATCAGATTTCAACCTTCAAGATCCTAAAACTTGGGCAAAAAGATAGACAAAAGATATCATGAGTTCAGAGAGACTCGAGCTATGCCAACAGTGTAATCTTCAGCCCATACCTAACTGTGAAACTTTAACTGTCAAAGAGTAGATTGAGGTCGAATTAAAAAAGCTCTGCTGTAAGGAATCTGAAATTAAACAGTTCCACAGACACATTGATGTCTCCGCCTAAAGCCGAAACCCAGTGAGGAATGTTATTCACACGCTACACACGCACTCATTCCCCATGCACCCTCTTATCTGCCCTGAGTGCCAAATAAATTAACACCAGGTGCACACCGGTCACTATCACCCCTCCATACATGGCTGATATTAAGCATGACCTTCTCCCAGTGGTGAAATTGTGTTTTACACCAGCGCCATCATGTTATATGAATAACGCTCCTTCAATAAGTCTTCATATCCTGTCTCGCAGTAAATTGGGAGCATGCATTCTGTTGGATATGAAGAAGAGAAGAGATTAGGTTAGAGAAGGTTGGATTGGTTGTATGCAGTTAGAGTTACACAGACATTGGGCAAAAGGGTAAAGAAATATTGATGTTTATAATCTTGTCTACATCTGTGCATTAAACTCCAAGTCTGTTTTTGTGATTAGACAAAGGAAAAAAAAGACTATGAAGTCATGTACATTGATGCAATTGTTTGTCATCAAGCATAAGTTTTTGTAATTTTTTGAGGTCTGACAGAAATTAGGAGCACGTCCTTGATGAAGCACTGAAATGACTCAGACCGGCCATGGCCATGATGGTGCTATTGAGGTCTCAAGCAAAGCTTGACCTGGAACGTTTGGATAAATTTGTCTGCCAAAACGTAGTTTTATGGCAACAATAATGGGATAAACACTAAACTAAAATGTTCCAGTAGGGACCTGAATTGCTGTTTTATATTCATTGCTAAATTATTGCGGAATAAAAAAGCGTGGCAAGTTAATGTGGGTTATAAAGCAGAAGAATGTATATATTATGGTTGTACATATAACTGGCAGAAACAGTTTAGATCAGATTATTGTAATTGTAAAATAATAATATTATGTGCATCCTCACAAGCACATGGTTATAGTCAATAACTCACTTGGAGTATGACTTCAAGTGCTATAAACCTTTGTCCTTATACTGCACACTAGAGTCTAAACACAGCCTGTTATGGAGAGAAGAGAAAGAGGAAGGGGGAAAAATGTAGGAGATGGAAATGTGAGACTATGCTCACTCACATAGTGCACAGATGTAGAGCAGTGTAAAAACAGATGTAGTTAAAACACGTAGCGTGGGTGGAAATGCAGCACCACGTCAGAATGCGTCGGTATAGAAATCAGATACGTCGGTATAGAATTCTGTATAGATTTCTATACGTCGGTATAGAAATCAGAGCAACTCAGGCGAGGAGTGCAAATTTATTATGTACTCGACAGCTCCAACCTGCAAAACATTTATCCCACTTCCAGCTCATCCCATACCCACTTTATCCCAATCCCACTTTATTTCATTTCCACCCATTTTCACTTTGTTTCACGCCCATTTCATCCTAGCTTTCACGTCATCACACATCCACTTCATTCCAATTCCCACGTCATCCCAAACCCACCTGATATCATGCCAACTTCACTCCAATCCGACCTCATTCCATTTCCACCTCATCCCATGCCCTCTTCACTCCAATCCCACCTCATTCCACTACCAAACTATTCCATACGCATTACACTCCAATCCAACCATATCCTTTTCCCATGTCATTCTATTCCCACCTCATTCCACTTCTATTTTATCCCAAATCCCCCCTCATTACACTTTCACATCATCGTGAATATAGTGTGGAAGTAGAATGAGTTGGGATTAAAGTGAAGAGGGCTCTTCACTTTAATCCCAACTCATTCTACTTCCACACTATTCCATACCCACTAAACTCTACAATCCCACGTCATTCCATTTCCATTTAATAACATGACTATTTAATCATAATCCCACCTCATTACACTTCCACATCATCACACACCCACTTCACTCCAATTCCACCTGATCCCAAACCTAATTCCATCCCTACTTCATTCCGTTCCCACCTCATCCCATGCCAATTTCATCCCAATCCCAGTTTATCACACTTCCACATCATCGCACACACACTTCACTCCAATCCCACCTGATCCCAAACCCACGTCATCCCACACCCACTTCACTCCAATCCCACCTCATCCTATGCCCTCTTAATTTTAATGCCACCTTATTCTACTTCCACACTATTCCATACCCACTACACTCTACAATCCCACCTCATTCCATTTCCACTTACAGTAATAATATGACTATTTCATCATAATCCCACCTCATTCCACTTTCATTTCACTCTAATCCTACATCCTCCCATTTTCATGTCATCTCACGCCCACCTCACTCCAATCCCACCTCATTCCACTAACATTTTACTCGACTATCCTTATCCCGTGTCCACTTCAATCCATGCCAACGCTATCCCATGTCCACAGCACCTGTTGTCCTCATCGTTTCCATACCTACTTCATTCCACTCCATCACACTTCCACCGCAAACTCATGCCAGTCTTATTTCAATGTCAGCTTCCTTTTTCCGTCCAACTCACCTCACTCCCATCTCCACCCACTTCCACTTTATCCATACTCTCACCTCAGCTTGTTCCCATTTCCACAGCGTCTCATGGACACCTCACACCATTCCCACTTCATTTCAATCTCATCGCATACCATGTCCACCTCAAGCCATGCCAACAACACAACACCTCATGCCCATCTTGTTCCAATGCCCACTCTCACCTGAAAGTGATGCCAGGCTTCAATTTAGGTACACATCATTCCACGCCAGGTTCCCCTTCTCATCCAACTCATCTTGCTCACATCTCATCCCACTTCCACTTAGGTAGAAATCTAAGAGATCACATCAAGTGTACTCCTTCCTGTTCGGCCGTAAAGTGTTTTTTTTTTTTTTTTTTTTTTAGCACCTCACTTGTAAATACTACTTGAACGTTATCATTTTGAGTGCTTTCCTGCTCAGACAGGGCCTTCAGAAAAAGAAAGTGTGTATTTAAAAGCTTATTATAGCTCAGTCCACTTCATTTAGCTAACTAGGGCCAGCCCACTTACATTATGACCCCCAAGTGATGCAATTATCTTGAGAGGGAGAAACGAAACCTGCTGCAAGCGTGTATGAGTCATACCCAGAGCCACGGGAAAAGTTGAACTGCTTTCTTCTCCGAACTTTTACCTGAGTAAAGGGGGCATTTAGGTTGCAACTTCTATAAGTACCTAGTAGTTTGGCTTATCACCAGCTTCTTGGACGTCACGGAACGAAAGGGAGTGCAAAGAGTCGTTACGTTGAATGTCAGTCTGACCTGGCCATAAATACTCAGAGCGTTATGTAACGTCTCTGCGGCGTTCTGAATGTGTGTGGGTGCAACAGCTTTAGTACTGTAAGGTCTAATCTCGCTTCTGATTTCATTAACAGCAAGATTAGGACGACTTTTCCTTCTCCACCACAATGAACCCCAAATATATAAACTTGTAGAGATTTGTAGAAATGCTGAAATTTTTTTTTAATATTACTAGCGTTGGCAGAGCTGTGCTGAGAATCCAGACGAACTCCCTCCAGCCTTGGCAGGTGCCCACTGGTCCACATTTGAGTGATAGCATCTCCTGCTGGCTGTCATCCCATCCCGAAAAAAAAAAGAAAGAAAGAAAGAAAGCGAGCTCTTGCTTCCTTCCTCCAGAGGACGAGCGCTCAGTTTGAGGAGCGGCATGATTGTGTGTGTTTTATCTAATCTGCTCCATTAAGTAATCCTACAGCGCTAATGAAGCACAGAGCGAGGTAGACAGGGATGAGGGAGCTAGGGACGAGCACTAAGGGAAAAAGATGCAGACGGAGGAAAAGTGTGTGCGCCAGGGAACGACGGAGAAGGAGGAGGGAGACAGAGGAGGGAGGATGTGTTATTATAAGCCGTGTCTAATTAGCGCCGCTCCTCACCAATTCAGCTTACATCAGCCGACGTTATTAGACTACAAGAGATTTAGTGTTCCAGTCGGCGTAAGGAAGGTCACACAATCACCAGAGCAGAATGGGACGCAATCAGGCCCTGCAAGAGGTGCTCGCTCTGTCTTTGAGGAATAAACGACCCGGCTGCGCCTTCAACAAGAGTGGCAGAGTGTCTCGAGTATAGCGGGGACCGGCGAGAGTGACGCCGCCGCGTCCTTCAGGGGAATTCGTCCTTGGCACCACTCACAGGAAAGCGCTCCAGGGCTGTCGAGGTGCCTAAGCTAAAGCAGCGTTTATCATTCTTATCATGTTTAGCAGAGGGGGCGAAAGAGCCCGGTGTGACCTGCTACATGTTTAAGAGATAAAGGAGTGGTCGGGTAACGAATCCACAATGTCCACAATCAATCACGACGTGGTTCTGGGTCCAGTGATTTCTTACTTTCTGAGGTTTTGCCAGACAGGATTTTTATCCAATATGGAAATGTATTCTGCCTTTTACAGACATCTAAAAACGGTGCTGCTTTTTTTTTTTTTTTACAGAGTGTAAAATAAAATCCCCCACGGCTGCAGGGAAAAGGGTGAATCTGCTTGTGATTCCAACTTGCTAGGTGAAATTTAAACTTTTGTGAATAGCATACACACATAGGGTTTTTTGTCTTTTAAAAAAATCTGTCTGCTAGAATTTCCTTTTTATTAATTCCGTCACTCCACGCGTGTTCATGCCCCAGCTGAAATACACCTCATATTTTCATAGCTTTTAGAAACTAAATGAGTATCAGTATAAAATCAGTAAATGGTCTACTGTTTACTGTTTAGACTAAACACGAGTTGTCACTCTTGTTTGCACTTTTGCACGTGCACTTTATGTTGTCTCTTTCGGTTAGGACTTAGATAGTTTTTCTGTTAAATCTGTCAATCTGTTTTGTCTCAGCTAGCCAGCTAATCAGGTTTCTTAGCCATCTAGTTAGTTTTTGGTAAATTATGTTCTATGTAGCACCTTGGTCCTTGAGGAACTTTGTTTCGTTTCACTGTGTATTGTGTACAGTAAGTATACATATGTATATGGTTAAAATGATAATAAAAGCTTACTGGAACTTGAACTTGGAGGCAGGGGAGGGTATCTCCTTATATGAGGTCACATTAGCGGGGAAATCTAACTGACTCGTTTAAGCCCCGGCCAATAAAAAAAGTGGAAAAAAAAAGAAAATACTTTTTTCCCCTTATATTAGCTCGCCTTTAATACCAACCTATTCACCTCTTTCCTGAGCTCGCTTACTTAAGTATTTTTTTTCAAATGCGCACACGTATCATGAAAGCTGTTTTAAAACCTCACCCGCTTAATAATATTACATTTCATTTAGAGCTGTTTAATCCATCATTCACTATTTATTCATTCATTCATTTATATCCAGGACACCAGGACGTCTTATATTATAACAGTGCGTTTTTTAATAATTTTTTTATCTATTTCATAGCCTTATCTATTCTATAGCTTTTGCACATATTCACTGCCTAGCCTTGCTATATAAAAGTTATTGTATAATAGGAATCTATTTTATACTTTATATTTAACCTGTACCTTATAAGTCGCACAATGCCAGTATTTGCACTGATACATGTACAGTATACACACACGACTGTTCGCACTTCTAATACATTTCATTGCTGAGTACCTGTACCGTGTAGTGACAATAAGTTTCTATCTACACCACCAGTCAAAAGTTTGGACACCCCTTTTAATTCCATGGTGTTTCCTGATTTTTATTTCTTTCTACACTGTAAAATGCTGAAGGCGTTGAAAATATACATTAATCTCCTTTGGACAGTTGATGTTGAGATGTGTCTGCTACTTATGATCTGTAAAGCTTCATAACGGCTCTAATCCGAGGTGCTGTTTGTTAATTGGTGATTTCTGAGGCTGGTGACTTTAAATGAACTTCTCCTCTAGAGGAGAGATAAGTTTTGGTCTTTTGAGTTTTCCTGGGAAAGGTCTTCATGAGAGACAGTTTCATCATGGTGCTTGATGGGTTTTGCTAAGAGAACTAGTCCAGAATAGCTTACCTTTGTGTCTTAACATAACACCTGACTGTGTAATCATTTTGATGCCATATTTTTAACATATCATATTGTTGATTACTTTATAAATGTACTTAATCTTGTGTAAGCGTTTACAAACATTTATGGTTTCAATGGAGATTAATGTTTAGAACTTGGAGGTGTTTGTAATATGATTAAATATGCAACAACAACAAAAAAAAAATGCCAGCCAGGTGCTTTCATCTGTTAGGAAAAATACAAACACTCACACTGTGCCTCTTTTACCATTGATTTAAAGGTGCATTAGTCAACTTCTAGTATTTATTACCTGACAAATAAATATGTAAAATGTGATCAAAAAAATTATTGCTCTGAGTATGAAGAGGCTGAGAAGGTATTTCATGCTGAGAAAATGCGTCTCCTGTCAATCATTTTATACAAACTGTGGCCATTGTAGATCCGGGGGGGGTGGTGGTGGTGGAGCTTTGTAATCGTCTGCCGAAAGAGGAATAAATAACTGCTAGAGACGTCTTGTATACGTACTGGTTGATGCATCATGATCATTTGGAAACATGTGGTCCTTGTAGAATTTATCAGGTTTAACATCAGGCCCTACCCTATTAATCAAAAGATAATCACATATGGAGCGATAATCACTTTTAAGCAAATCTGGTCAAATTTATTATTGTACCTTCAGCACAAATCTAAACAAGATTTTTTTAATAGATGCAGAAATCCTAAAAATAATAATCATAATAATTATTATATGTGTGTGTGTGTGTGTGTGTGTTTTGCAAGACGGGCAAACATTTTTAATAAATGTTAACTTGATAAACGAACAAGGTCTTGGAATACGAGTAGTATGCAGTACACATGCGCTCTATCTTCCAAGCGTCACATGATCACAACTGAGCCAATGGTTCTTCTCTCTCTCCCGCGCTGTGGAATTGTGGGTAATTGTCTCCCATCTTCGGTCTTAGTGCACGTGCTTGGAACGAGTCATCTGTGTTTCCATTATGTCTTATGGGCAAATTTGCTTTGATATCTGATATATGCTTTGGATTACAAGCACACTTCCGGAACAAATTATGCTCGCAATTCAAGGTTTAACTGTGTGTGTGTGTGTGTGTGTGTGTGTGTGTATCAGTGTTGGGGAACGTTACTATTTAAAGTAACTAATTACATTACAAATTCACTGCCTTCAAAAAGTAATCAGTTACATTACAGGGCTTGAAGGAAGACTGTCACACACACACACACACACACACAATAACGGATTGGAAATAACTGCTGTCTGGCTCACGGATTACATAAATTGTCTGAATAACGGATTACATTCTTGAAAAAAGTAACTAAATAACTGAGTTCTTATGGCGGACCTAAGGCGTTAGATTACTCGTTACATCAAAAAAGTAATACAAGTACACTTTGTAAAGCGTTACACCCAACACTGGTGTATATACCGTATATATATTGTGTATATAGATAATGTTTTTTTTTTTTTAAACTAGCGCTGTTTTCTGGTTGTTATGGATAGAGCACTCGTCTAACCTTCCACATTTTATACCTCTTCTTTTATTTCTTTTCTTTTTTCTGCTGCTTGTTTTCTTGCTTTATTTGTATTCCACCTCGATTTTAGGGTAGGAGTGAGGCTCTCGGCCAGCTGTCTCATTTTAGGTGAAGGTTACAGTCAAGGAAATTCGAGCATAATGAGATTCAGCGATGGGCAAATTGAAGAAAATTGGTTGGAAAATCAGATTGAAGAACTTAAACATGAATAAGATTATCCATAAGATAATAAAACGCCGCTTGTAGCACATCGTGCAGTAATGATGTTAATGTTCTATCACGGCTGAGGCATATTCATATCGATGCAGGTTTCAGTGAATCGGTTCTTTATAACGACTGACATTAGTGTGTGTGTTTGTGTGTGTGTGAGAGAGAGAAAGAAAGAGAGCACATGGATCTCATGCATTTTGTAACCTCTCTCGTACCCTGCGTGCAGATGGCTGCTCAAATGAAGTCAGTAAAGCATCCTGACAAACCCGAACCTCCGCTAACGCTCACACAGGCTGCTTAAAGCCCTCATGCGCTAATTAAACATCTTTCTTCCTGCTCTTTTGGCCTCTTCTTGTGATTTTTCATTGTGAACTCCCACTCCTGCAGCAGGAAGGCGCAGAGGTGAAGCAGGTGATGCCTGTGAGTGTAGAGTGTAGGCTAAAAAGCCAGAAGATCATATCATATCGATATAAGTCATGAATCCATTAGCCAGGTTGATGAAAAGATCCAAAAGCTCCAGTTTATGCCTTATCTGTTTCTTATGTACAATACAAAGTTTTTTATGGCTTCTAATAAAACATGTTTGTTTTCAGACTGTAATTAAGGTTTAAATATTCCAAGTTCAAATGAAACAGGATTGCGTTTTTATATTGTTTATATTTATATTTCTCCACCCTGTTCAAGATCAAGCCCTTCAGCAGATGATTTTAGACATTTAAGCAATATAACACGAAAGGGAGCGCTGTCGAGCTAAATATATTATAAAGTATGATATTGGTTTCATACAGCAGTTCAACAAACACCATCAATTAGACAGATTACAATGGTGGCTGCATTGTAAGGGCAGTGGCGGCTCAATCGGTTAAGGCTGTGGGTTACTAGGATACCGATCGGAGGGTCGGGGGGTCGAATCCCAGCAGCGCCAAGTTGCCACTGTTGAGCCCTTAACTCTATCTGCTGTAAGTTGGCTGACCCGGCGCTCTGACCCCAGCTTCCTAACTGGGATATGCGAAAAATTATTTCACTGTGCTGTAAAGTTAAATGTAACAAATATTTGAATAATTCAATAGAACTAACTAAGAAAGAGAGTAAACCATGGAGGCGGTGGACAGTCCTGAGAAACTTTATATTTACACTTATTACACTTTAGAATATCAGCTCCGAACGTTAACTTTGAACGTTGAATCCCAGATAGCATTAAATGGAAAGCTAGTGCGCTATGTAGGCTGTACAATCCCTTTGTTCAACACACCATGTAGTGCCCAAGATCAGGGGGTTAGAAAGGGATTTGGGATTCAGCCTTAGCAGGCCTTAGTAGTTAGCTTTCAGAAGTCAAAGTGATGTTCCAGTTTCCTTACTAGATGTTTCACTGCAAATATTTTTTGTCTAAAGGAAATGTTTCTCTTAGGTAAGAGGGAAAAAATGGTTAACTAATAGCCTGGATTTCTAAGAGAAATGACCAAATACAGACTTTCACAAATATAGGTTTCCACTTGACAAAAAAAAAAAAAAGAATTTGTAAATGTACAACTAGGCTAAATATATGTAGCGTTTTTTTTGTTTGTTTGTTTACATTTTTAAATATTAAATAAAATTTAATTTGTAGAGATTTTTCCATCCAACCAAAAGATTTCTTTTCTTTATGAACTCCACATTTTTCCCATCATAATAGTAACTATTATGAACACCTATTATGACTTTATGAACACCTCCTCGTATCATGTGACGATATCTTGAAGTTGTTTTATTCAAATGTCCCTTTAAAACTAGAAACTGTTCAGACCACCAAAGCAGCTTTTTCCAGATCCCGAGCGTGTTTCCAGGACGTTCATATTGTGAATCCCAATCCTGGAATGAGTAACAGGAGAGTGCTATCCACAAATCGACAGTACACAGGTGAGAATAAACCCCGAAGCAAGCGGGAGACTCGGTGTACATGTGGAACACAGCGGCAGAGAGCGAGTCACAGGCACAGAAGCTCCAAGCAGAACTGGTAGATCAGGGAGCAACAACATGACACGTCGTAATTACATCAGGCAGCAGGAGAACACATGCAGAGAGAGAGTGTGAGAGAGGGAAACCATACGATGGCGTGTACATTGTGATCAAAGTGAAAACAGGTCTCAGCTATGACCGAATAACTAAACAGGAGATGCAGAAAGTAACCCTGGGACACCAGCATCCCACCTCTCTATCATCGACAGTGACATCATCCAAGCATTCCAGGCTCCTCCTCCTCAGAATGTTCACCTTTTACCCACCAAGGGTTATTCCTTAATTATTACTCAGCACATGAGGTGTAAGGACTTTGTTTAAGTGCTGCTGGGAGTTTGAACCTGTGACCCTCCAATTATTAGTACAAATCTTAACCACTGAGTTTCATCACAGCCGTCTGTTTCCTCCGATACCCGATGCCTGAACATGCGCCAGTCTCATCCACTGAACTACAAAAACCACAGCTGATAAAGTAGGAAGGTTAGAGGGTTTCTGTCGACAATGTTTTCCTGAAATAGCAATAAAATTAAGCATAGTGCGAAGGTTGTCTTCCTTGTATTTTTCTCTTTGTGTTTATTGGTGGCTCGCAAACCAACTAGGTGCATACTGCCACCTACTATATTGGAGAGTGAAAACGCATGTATGTTCAGGTACGGAACTATATAATTAATGTTAAAGATGGCCAGGATTGAAGAAGGGAGGGTGGAGAAATCATACCTGGGCAGAGTACGAATCAATCATGTCTATAAAGAAAGCAGCCTCCCTCTCCCTCTTTCTCTCTCTTGCACAGTGATCGCTTTTTGCTCAACAGTGTTGCCAGACTACAAACTAATACAATCCCCATATATGTAGGGCTTTAAAATCTCCCCATTCAGATAAAAACAACAAATAACAACAACTGTACAGGTAGTCCCCGACTTACAAACTAGTTCAGTTCTTGGAGCTTGTTCCTAAGTCAGATTTGTTCTTAAGTCCAACAACGTGAGTCTTGTGCTACATTAATATACAGTGTAAAACATACCAATTCACTTGGACACTCGCCACCATGTGGCCAAAAAACGTAACCGCGCCTAAGGAAATGAATCGCACACGTCAAATCTAACAGTGCCGACTCTGCGCCTTTAAATCGCCATTTTGTCTCAGAGCTGTTTTCCACTGTGTTGAACTGGGAAATCTGTTTTGTTAAGGATTTTCTGAAATTAGCATTATTCACCATCAGGACAGCTTTACAGGACAGACATTTTCTATCACCTTGCTCCCGGACTGATTCACACACACACACACACACACACACACACACAATATACTGGACTTTAGACATTTTATACATTCACTTACACACTGAAAATATTGTTTATAAATTCTACAGTAAATATTGGTATCTGGTACACTGGAGTGTCTATTTTCTGTACAATACACGTGAGCTACTTCCACGCTTTGTTCACATCTACGAATGTTCATAGAACCGTGGTAAGTTTATATCTGAGGAAATTCGTAACTCGGATGTCCGTAAGTCGGGGACTACCTGTACTAGGACTTAAACTTTAGATGAGTTATATATAACACACATACTTTGCTTTTAATCAAGTTAATAAAAAAAGTATTCAATATGACATCTTGTATACTGTTTTTAATTTGAGACCAAAGTCTTATTTTGGTTTAACTGTTCTTTAATTTCTACATGTAATAAACGGAAAGAAAAAAAAACCCCGGAAGTGTTGTATGGAAATTACAACCCTCCGGAAATAAAAAAAAAAAAAAAAAAAAAACACAACCCTCCGACCAATCAGATTAGACAATTCATCCCTGCCGTGGTACAGGAGATTATAATGAGTTCCAAGAGTTATCAGACTGCTGTGTTTAACAGTGATGCTCCAGTTTTGGGACAGTTTGTGTCTCTGGATATCAATGCATTTGAGGTGGTTAATTAAAATCTTAAGAAAAGATACTTTTTTAAAAATTATTTAAAGCTTTCATTCTCTCAGTTTTCAACCTGTCATCTCTCTCTTTTTCTGTTTAACAACTAGGTACAACTGTTCTCTTGTTCGTGCTGTGTGTGTGTGTGTGTGTGTGTGTATGAGAGTGAGATCCCTCAGCATTGAGAGGAAGTGCTTTATTACTACAGGTGTATTGTACTTCGCCGCAGCCTTCTGAGCAAAGCATAAATAACCCCAGGTGGCTGTGGCTGTTGTTCGCCACATCTGCGCATGAAATTCATGAAGCTCAGACAGATGGAGCTCGCTCCTGAGTTCCCCGACTCACGCGACACGCTGAAAAGTCGTCGCCGCCATTCAAAGTGGCACTGATTGATGCCTCCTGTGCAGTTTTTATAGGCCATCAATCCCAACCTGCCACTTCTACTCTCCTGCTTTTGATCTCCTCTTTTGCTCCCTCTCTCTCTCTTTCTTTCTCTTTCTCTCTCCCGCTCTCTTATCTGTCTGTTCATCTCTAATGCCGTGTTATTCGTGTACGCCAACACAGCGTGCGACACACACGCCACGGTGAAGGGCTGCGTTTCAGATAGAGATCTAGAGGGGTGAAGGGCACATTCCCTTTTCATACCTTCGTTTCTAAACAGAGAATTTTCATCTCCCGTAATAGCAGTATTGTCAATTACACCGTGGCGCTTCCGACAGAGACGCTTCTTGTTCATTCATTAGTGTAATTAAGGTCTATTTGCTGGTGATATGCGCTTATTTATTCTGTGCAGTGTTTTATGCAATCATTGCAATCTTTTTTTTTTTTTTTTTTTATCGAAATTTGCCATTGAGTTTTCTGGACTGAATTAAGATCGCCATGGAGATTATAGTCTGCTGTGGAGAAGTGGATTTATTTGAGGAGTTATAGAGAAAAATAATAAAGTACACTTCATATATGTACTTGAAGCAGTGGAGATGAGGTCATGTGTTAGATACGAAGGGAAAGTTGTCTTTTCTTAAGGGAAAGTCTTAGGAATATACTAGACTATATACTATACATTATGTATCAAAGTATGTTACAAAAAGGATGTTAATACCGATCTCACACTTTTACATCAATCATAGCGATACTAGCCAATTATCTGTGTGTACAAAAACACACCCCTATCAGTGCCTGAGCAGCAGGAGGAAAAGATGTTGTCGAATGGGGTCACAAATAAGGGAAAGTCTGAAAGAAATGTGTCGAAAGAAAGAAACCTGTAAATGGACAAAATTGGAAAACAGCACGACCTCGAGTGTGATATTGCTTTTATACAAACACCATTTATTATCAACAGGTTACAATTTGCTCCTAATATTTAACTAGTTATTTTGCTCCACCCACACACACAAAACTAGCTACCCCTGACCGGGCGGAGCTGTCGACCTGCAGTTAGTGTAATTAACAAGGCTGAATGTAGTTTTAAAATCTCACAAGTTTCACAGTATCCAGCCAAAAGGTTGATCTTTGGAGGAAGTGGACAGTCCTGTGAACCTCGTAATAATTTTTCGTACTAATCTCCACTTATTCCACTTTAGAATATCAGCTTCGTTAAACTTCAAATTTGAATCCCAAATAATGTTAAATGGAAAGTTATGGAGTGCGTCAATTCCTTCTTTCACACACCAAGCAATGTCCTTGATCAGGGGGTAAAGAGGGATTTGGGATTCAGCCTTGTGTTAGGACTTTGTTAGTTTGGTGGCTAGAGGCGATTTGGCACAAGAAAAAAAAAAGTTACCAAGGAGCATGTTGTTTAAAGTGACATTATCAGAGGTGTTTTCTCTTCCTAAAAGTGCTTGAATGTGGGTTTTGGCAGGCAGCTGCTCTCTCCTCAGTACTGTGGACCGTACAGACACTTGTTGTAATTAAAGACTGTAGAACACCAGTGGCACCGAGTGATACATACAGTATAGTGAAACGTCCTAGTGATGTTATGCCTTATATTAGCATTCGTAACATGTCTCTTGTTCAATCAGATTCCTCGGTAGGAAGAAAATGTCGCATAATATTGATTTTGTCATAACTTACGCACAATACACTTTACAAGATATTACAAGATATCCTGAAGCTATTTTCAGTTACAATGGATCGTAACAAGGACGAAGCAAAATTAAGGAACTATAAAACAAACAAATGATTGTAAACATCTGATTTAGATTTGCTGATGAACCTTTAGAAGTGTAAAGGGTTTATTACAGATTTTAATTTTATTGTGAGTATTTTATTATTATTTTTTAATTATTATTACTTGTGAAAAATCATCAACATTTTTTTTTATCCAGCATTTTATTAACAAACTGTAACAACCCAACTGTCTCGAGACGGGAAAGTGGATTCCCGTCTCGAGAAAAGAGACCATCGATCTGTTGGTTCTTTGACTCGTCCTTTTTCCGTCACCAAAAAACTTGAAACATAAATATTTGAACAAGAAATTAATCCATCACTTTTACACACACACACACACACACACACAAGCTCAGCTAAAACAGTGCCAAACCAGGCTGCTGTCTTCGCTCTGCAAAATGTTTCTACTGCAGATGATTTGACACACGGCTTAACAAGAGCAGTATTACACAAACAGATTGCTTCTTAGTTGCACACAGGTAGGAGGGTTTGCCAAAGGAGAACCCGCCATGGAATGCAAATCAGATTAAAGGCTCTTCTCCTAAATCTAAATTGAGAATTAAAACTTGAGAAAAAAAAAAAAATCAAAATCCCAATTCTGAGAAAGCTGGTTTGGCACATACGTTTATATCGAGCAAAGCATTTTAAAACAAGACCACTGTTGCTACAGCTCTCAGCTAAATGTGTCTAAGAGTAAAAAAAAAAAAAAAATTGGATTAGGACGAAGTAAAACGCGTGCATGCTGTAGGGGCGAGCAGATCTCGCTTTGAGATGGGTGATGTGCAGCAGCACATCTTTGTAAGTAGAGAAAGTCTCTGCTCCATTAGCCACTTAACGCTAATCGTTATTAGTGGCTTAGATGCGCTTGGGTTGCAGTGAACAGTTGGTTAATTTGAGGATGCAAAATGGCATCTGCTGGTAATCAGCTCACAGGGTCAGAAAGAGAGAGAGAGAGAGAGAGAGAGA
>JAOVVA010000041.1:29158224-29176667 GCA_028565275.1 Leiocassis micropogon
ATAAAAATAGAAAGGAGCGAGTGTGACAAAGTTACCAGAAGAACTCATATTCTCCAGCAAGCTCAGTAAAACCTAACCTATCTGAAAACTGGTCTGTCTTGATGCATCCTATCCATGTTCTTAGCATTTACAGCATTTTGTACGTATACACACACTTATCGGATTTACTTACATTTGATCAGTTGACGTTAAGGGCCTTGTTTAAGGGCCCGACAGTGCTAGCTTTGTGGTGCTGGGATTTGAACTCACAGCCTTCTAAGCAGTATTTTAATATCTTAAGCACTTTGCTGAGAGGGTTGACAGGATGGTGGAAGGTGCATAGTGCTTGATGGATTTCGTCCCACACTCCACACTCCACAGACATGTGCTGTAATTGCCTGTAGTGCATACTTGAGTGTGTGTGTGTGTGCTGGGATAGGCTCCAGTGGAATGGATCATCAGTTGGGTGTATATTGTACTGTACATCCCTGATCAGGATACTGGCTTACGTTACTGTACAATAAATATGGAAGTGATGATATCCCGAGGTATTGACCTGATACCAGTCTTACATTTCCGTGATTATTCCGTGGACAGTAATTTGTAGGAGAAGATAAAGGCCTACATTATGTCTGTTATAGCCGAGGCTGGACCCGATGCAGAACTGTGTATAACCTTCAGTAATAACAAGCGCAATTAAAACGCGTCGGGCCAGAAAACAAACAGCGATCTCCCCTTTCACCTTTTAACCCCAGATTAAATCCATCACACTGTTTACTGAAACGCTGCTGTGTGATGAACTTCAGGAAGTGATCCAAGACACTGAGGCATTACCGAAGCACCAGACGCTCTCTCTCTGTCTCTCTCTCTCTCTGTGTGCGCTTGGGTGACACTTCAGATCAGTGAACTCCCTCTAGTGGACATGAACGCACGGTGCACGTCCAGATCAGGGTCGCTTCCTTAGAACAGTCAAGAATTTTCATCCAGTAAAAAGAAGAACTGGATCCGTTTCCAATACATCTGTACTCATCTTATCTAATGCCTTATACTCCCTTCATCTCTTTCTCTATCTCTCTCTCGCGCTCTCTCTATCAGCATCCTACCTTTCTATTTCTTTTCATTTTCTCATGTTTTTTTACCCTCATCCTTTTACTTTTCTGCATTTTCATACTGTATTTCCTCTCTTTATCTTTTCCCTAGTGTCTCTCTGTATCAGTTTTCCTTTCTTCTCTTTCCTTTAGTTACCTTCCATTATTTCTTTCTCTCATATTAATTCCTGGTTTAATCATCCTTACCTTTTTCCTTTCATTCTGTCTTTTTATCTTTCTCCTATTTCCATCTTTGTTTTGCATCTCTCTCTCTCTCTCTCTCTCTCTCTCTCTCTCTCCCTGTTTATTCCTTTTATTATCTTTTCTCTCATTCTGCCATTTTTCTTTATTCCATTTTTCCTTTTTTTTTTATTCCTAGCCTCTCTCATATTCACCGTTTTATTATTTTACTGCCTCATAATCTTCTTTTGTCTTCCCTTCTTTCACTTCTCACTTTCCAACCTTTTCTTTCTTTGTCTCTCTCCCTCTTTTCTTTTTTTCTTCCTCCTTTCTCGTTTCCAGTTTTTTTTTATAATTTTTTTATATTCCTAATATTTTAATTGAAGATTCCCCAATTCTCTCTCATTTTCTTTTTTTTATTTCCTCTCTTGCCTTCATACCCTCGCTCTCCCTTTTTAAAAACCTTTTTTAGTCTTAATCATCATATTCCTTTTTCTCTAAATTTCATTCCTACGCTTTCATTCCTTTCTCACCCTCTTTTCACCTTTCATTATTTTTGTCTTGCTACCTTACCTTTTTTTTTTTACCTCTTTCCTCACTGCTAACAACTCTTCCTCACAACTCTCTCTCTCTCTTGCTCTCGCTCTCATTTTCTCTTTCATTACTCCTTTGCCTTCCTACCTTTCTTCTGCTTGTCTTATTTTTATTTTTAACTCCTCCCATCTTTCTTTATTTTCTCTGCCATTTGTCCTTCCTTTCTTTTTTGTGACTTTACACCTTTCATTATTTCATTTTTACCTCCCTTTCATCACCTCTCACTTCTTAACCTCTCTCTCTCTCTCTTTCTCTCTCTGTTCATCTCGAGTGTGTTACCACAGTGACCTGTGTGTATATTTATGTGTGTGTGTGTGTGTGTTAAGCCTCCTTTTGACAGCGTTGTTGTTTCTCTCCAGTGCGAGTATGAGAGCGTTCTAAAGTGAGCACCCACTGACTCTCTGACACACAAACACAAACACACACACACACACACACACACACCACAGATACACACTGCACTGACTGGGAGCTCTACTTAAAGTCCTCATGCTGAGACGCATCATTACCCATGAGCCTTGGGGGCCTTTGCCCTGACAGCCACTTGCTATGGCTGGAAATGGTGCTCAGTAACCAAGGGGTGGTCTAACACACACACACACACACACACACACACACACAAACAACACAAGTTTATAGCACCGTATAATAATCATCCATGTGTATTCTTCTCTCTTCGCACATCCTGGTTTTTTCTACATTGTAATTTTGCAATAATGTTAAAAGCGCTATACAAATAAAATTTAGGTGAATGAAAAAAAAGAACTTTATTTCAATTAAAAAAACACTTAATTATTTACAACAGTGCTTTTTCTAATATTTTAAATAATGATGTTACATGCATAGTTACATGCATCTCTGTTTATGGCTTATATTATTATTATTATTATGCAATTATTATTAATAACAATAATAATAATAATAATAACACAAAAACCTGGTGTCGAGCTTTTATACAAAAACTCTTATTATTCTTATACCACAGTGATATGGATATGATTTGCCACGATTTTGAATTAATTAACTCTTCTGCATTCTGCTCAACCATTCGGTAGAGCACATTTTTGAGTCACTGTAACATAATGAAAAATATCTCAAAATCAACCTGAGTCATTTCTACCACTCTGGTGTGGTACGCATTGTTTAGAAAATCCATGTGTCTTTAAATAGTGTGTTTATTATTTTTTATTTTAGTTTCTTCGAAGCATGAGAATACGATGAGAAATAAAGTGGCTCTAATGCCCCAAACAATGTGTGTTGTTGCACCAGACACACAAAAGTGTAGCATTTTATGTGCTTTTTTTTGTTTGTTTGTTCGTTCGTTTTACTGGTATTGGTAGATATATTGATACTTTTACCACAAAGTGATATCTCAACCGTTTGGACGGTGCTTATACCAGCCCAAAAATCAGCACTGATTGTTCCTATTGTCCCAAGAAAATCAGAATAAAGTGGAATAGACGATGAGTGAGATGAGACCTGTACTAGTTTTAAAAATAAATAAATTGGCGAACCGAAACAATCAGCATGACATGTGTCGAAAAAAAAGTCTGAAATTATACATAAAACTGGGGAAAACATATAAATAAAACTATGATATTGTTGCTAAGGAAACAATAGCATATTATAAAGAGTGCATTGATGTTTGAAATTTTATAGTTGCATGACTGTCAGAGCTGCTGCTATAGAAAATAAATCAACACCTTCCCGTAAGATCAGTCAGAATTCAGAATTTAACAAAACAAAGGCATTACATTCGCCTCTCCTGTCCAACAGCTGCTGTGAGTTCTTAGCCGAACCTCGTCTCAAACAGAGCTAAATTGCATCGTGAATTAGGACTGAGCGATGATGTAATCGGATACGAGCGACGTCTAACGCCATCGGGGCTAATCGCCGACAGACGGTGATCGCTTCTCATTTTTGGAAACGGACCGAGAAATGAGAGCGGCGTAATTTTAAACAGCTTATGAAACAGAGGAATATCAGCCCAAATATTCACATTTATTATTCCTACCAGCAACAGCAGCTCAGCAAATATACTCCGAATCACGGATCTAGTGTTTGGCATAACGTTAGTCTAGAAACAAATTAACTCGGTCAGCTTAAATAAATCCCTGACAAAGTGATCGTACATGAGAAAGACAGCGGGAAATGATGAGAAAAGCGTCCATTAATGAGGGAGATATTAAAGAGTGTGGAGACGACATCGCCTCAAAGTCAGCCTTGAAAAGTTTGCAGAATAATAAAATATAACAAAATGACGATACGTTAGCCGCGTCGTTCCTCGTCAGCTTCTCCGTCTGTGCTTTCACCCGTAATGAGTGAACACACCTATCTGAAGTGACGGGTTTTTAAAGTTTCGAATACGTCTAAAGATAGTGTTTTATACTGTATTTAAGGGACAAAGTAAACCAGGTTACCATGACGACCGTGTAGTAAACAGTGAACATACTGGAACTAGGAGATAATGATTTATAAATAAAATGGAGCTAAATAATATCAACAGGAACGGAACTGTAAGTAGGTGTGTGTGTGTGTGTGTGTGTGTGTGTGAGAGAGAGAGAGATTCCACAAAAATATTACATCACAATCCTCAAGAAACACGCGAAGAAACTTTTGTAACTAGTGTTGTGCTTCTTAAAAGACACGCTTTTTAATGCCGATAAGGTTACATTTTAAACTATTAATGTTTTTAATTGTATCACATTGTCATATACATCTTCTAACCTTAACTGGGAGTAAACAAACAAACAAACAAACAAAAACATTTCAAACAATTACATATTTGGTCACATTGGATTGGATCTACTTGGTTTATATTTAATCACTAAGCATTACATGTAATTTATTACAATTGTTACTGCTGACTTTTTAATGAGTAAAGTATTTATTTAGTTATTTAGTTTTATATATATATATATATATATTTTTTTTAACTAAATAAATACTTTACTCATATATATTTATATATAAAATCACTAAAAGTCATAATAGGAAGTGACAAATTTTGCACAGATGTTTCTAAAAGGCATACTTTTTTAACGTCACATGACTTGCATTCATTATAATGTTTAGATATTTGGTCAGGTGACTAGAGCTCGTTATAATATGTGAGTTAGAAACAAACAGCTGAAACGTAAGAGATGCAGGCAAACGGTAACAGATTCTGCGATTATAGATGAAATGTAAAGTACCACTGAACACTCGATTATCAGAGTCGAGCTTACACAGGTTGTTGTGATCACGTGATTTTTATGCACGTAAATTAGGTTTCGGCAATAGGCTACTTCCACAAATCATGCACATTCCAAAACCAAAAAAAGAGACCTTTTTATGTCCGTATTAAAAATGTTTCATACTTTTAAAGTCCTCAAAAGCATATTTTTTAAACATTTTTTATCTGTTTGCGTATAAACACGTGTTCAGAGAGTTATATGCGTGTTCTTTGTTCTCCCTTTTTGTTCCTTTAACACGCTCATACACACGCACTTATTTTTAATGCCTTGTTATTCGAAGCCTTGCACAAAGGAAAGTAAGATGATCTCCATCTCCCGCTCTCGCTCTCTCTTTCGCGGCTTGCCGACGCTCTCACGCGGTGTGTGTACAGTGTGAGGTTACTCTCTTGCTAAAGGCATACATTTACTCCCATCAGAGTGCGCTAATGAGTTTCCGCGTCTCTCTCTCACCCTGCTGAGAAACTAACATCGCCGAGTGGGGCCGTAAACAGCACGCAACTGACATTAAACCAGTTAGGGTTTTTTTTTTTTTTACTTCCACTTCTGTAATGTCAGGATTATTGTAGCAAAACTGTTCCACAGACAAATAAACGGATGCTTCTCCGATTCATAATGTCCCCTGATCATGTTCATCGCCCCTGGATTTCTTTTTTCGCTCACGCCAAAGTTGTTCCACTCAGAAAAGTGAGCGTTTTCACAGAGTTCGTCAAACGCAAGACGATCTAAAACAGCTGCCGATGATTAAGAGAGAGGGGTCGCATGAATAATGCATGCCTCTATTACTCAGGACGATCAGCGAGGAGAGTTTAACACAGTTAAACCAGAAGAAATAACGAGGCGACGTTCAGATGTTCAGACAGATTGTCACCCTCCGTCATCATGCCAACTTTGACACACACAGATTTTATCATCTTTGTTGTGAATATTATTATTGTTATTCTTTGGAATCACACATCTCAGCATACTGTACCTTGTTAACTATCACAGCGAAACAGATGTGAGTCAGGAGGATGTCTTTATTAAAGCGGATCTGCTAAAACTTAGAGCTGCAACGGATACAACGATGATTACATAAAGCAATAATTACAAAATTGGACTCCATTCTCAAATCATGATTAGATGCTGTGATTATTTCCATGTAGGAAGAAGAAAACCAAATAATTTTTTTTTTTTTTTTTTTTTTTAAAGATGGCCATATGTAAAATGCACCATGTAAAATGCGAGCTTGTTATTTATTCCGAAGCTCAGGACTATAAAGAGTGAAAGTTTCTGTGTTGTGCTGGTGGAGGAAAGTAATTAACAACAGGCTGGTGTGGCAAGTTATCTTCATACCAACAAACAGTAAAGGTGATTCATTTTTTTTTTTTTTTTTACAGCACATCATGAAGTGTTTTGATGTACTTCCATCACAGTGGCATGCCAACGGTTTATTTATATGCTTTTTATAATTTATGTTTTGAAAATGATATTTAAAAGAATGGCATACTTTTTACCCATACATATAAGCAGAGAAAATAAGAAAAAAGTTACGTTTACTTTTTAAGCAGAATAAATTGTTTTTAAAAGAATCTATTCTTGGGAAATAAGTCCTATTTTTTCAGAAAATAAACTTAACTTATATCAGTAAAACAATAAAAATAGCAGGCATGTTTGACATAAGAAAATATTTAATGAAAAGAAAACATTTTATTTATTTAAACTAATATTAAGGTAAATCTAACAAGTAACAAGTGAATAACTATTAGAGCAGATGAAAAAGATTGCTTACTTTATTTTAATAGATAATGCTAAAATATAATAATGCATTTTGTGCCTTAATTTAAGTCAAAGTCACTTTTTTGTGCTGTTTAAAGATTATTATTATTATTATTATTATTATTATTATTATTATTATTAATATTTCCCCACTAATTGTTAAGTTTTGTTTAAGGTATGAATTTTAAAGTCAGTTCAATTACTGAAAATGATACTGAATATCTAACTATCTACAGTAACTGTTTGTAATGAACACAGCTTGCTTCTTTTAGGTTATTTATTTGTATACGTAACATTTATATAATAAGCATTTATTTATTTATAAAATGATTTAAAATGTAATTTTTTTTTTTTGGTTGATGCTGCAAAACACATCTTAGCCAGTGAAAGTCTCTTGGCTCTTGTCAAACGTACCTTCTGTTTCTTATTGTAAGATTACAATAACCCAAGAATGAGATTATTACGCCTGTTTCTCGATTTATTTTAATATTTTAATCTTTCATTTTTTTACTCTTCTGTTGACTGATACTTGTGATGCTTTCTAGAAATGCTTTTTAGAAAGATTATCATGCCAATAGAAGTAGAAAATGTAATAATTATTTTATTATACTGTGATAATAAAAAGAAGAAGAAGATGGAAAAGAAGAGGAATATGGGATACAGTTTACTAGGTTCAACATATTTCAAGTTGCTCAGATGTTATATTTTTACAGTGTAGTTTAAAGCCCTTTATGATCTTCCTGTGGTTCGACTTTTATACGAGCTTTAAGATTTTTTTGTTTGTTTGATTGTTTTTTTCTTCATTCTAGTAGCACTGTTTGTGGAGTGTAGTTACATTTAATGTTGTGAAACATCCGCAAAACAAGTTATAACAACAAATACGTCACTACAGTGACAGCCTCTCTTTCTTCTTGGTTTCTTTCTTTTGACAACCAAGCAAAATGCAGCTTATTACAGTATGTTACTCCTCCCCTTGAAGTAACACTTTGACCGTTATAAAGTCCTGACAGTGGAGACTCCTTACATAAATAATAATAATATAAAAACAACATAGTGTCAGAAGATGTGCATCGTTTGAGTTAATATAACTCACTATTTTGAGGTGCTTTTGTAGAAAATTCATCAATACCTTCCGGCCAATCAGAATGTAGAATTCACTGAGATTACACAGAATGTTTAGGAACCGAGGAGACGATGATGTAATGGTAAACTTCAGTATTTTTCTTTTTTTTCTTTTTACAAAAAAAGCAGCTTTACAGAAATCCAGATGTAGACATAATGAGCAATGCGGAGGTGGCAGTGTGGAGGAAATTCTCCCTGATGTGAGATGACGAAGAAACCAGACTCTCAGATGAAGAAACCCATCCTCCATATTTTCCCTGATAATTAAATACCAGAGATCTGTTTGTCAGAAACACCTGCTCATTTGTTATGCGTTTGGGAAACTGACAGCTGTTGCATGTTAAGCCAAAGACAAGTATGAAGCTTAAATTTGTACGCGTGTCCTTCTTGCTTTCTGGTGAGTTCGATATTGAGAACTGATACTGACCAGCTCAAGTAAAGGAGAAAGTCTGGAAATCAGTAAACAGAAGATGCAGAACACCAGACAGCTTCATGACAGTTTTTTAGGGTTTTGCGTACCAGACCGTTTTTTTTTTTGGTTGTTTTTTTTCCTCCCAAGGCTTTCTGCATCGTCCTTCTTCTCGCCATGACCCTTTTGACTAACGAGCATACGAGTGCACGAGAGAGCTCTGCGATCAACTTTTCCTGCTCTCCGCTCCTTCATTTCCTGTGCTGTCAGGCCAGCTTAAAGCCAGCACGCATCTCTGGGTTTTTTTTTCACGTGCAGCCTCGAGAGGCAGTTGGTTTCTCTCGGCAGCACCCGACTGCTTCCGTCATAGCGGCCTTATTGAGTGTGGCATCCTCACAGCACCCCGAGTCACGGCTAACGCGGTGAAATTCACATACCGATTGTCCCTGACGTTTAGGGAGAAAAGCGTCCCGCCTAAACGAAGCCTGTAGGCAAAGTAACAAGCTGAAACAGAAGGTGTACAGTGGCTCTGGACTTGTCTAGCAAAAGTAAATTGAATCACGGCCCAGTGGGAGAAAAAAACAAGCTGTGTGTGTGTGTGTGTGTGTGTGTGTGTGTTTTCTTAAGGATTTTATTTTCAGTACTACTTTGCAGATGGATTTGATGGACAGCATAATGGTACGATCAGAAAATATCCTCATGAGTGGTGCGTTATGTCGTCGGGAAAAAACCGCCACGATGACAAGCGCATTCAGATTTGTGGCCTCTGCGCTCCACATCGACTGGAGCTACCGCAAAAGCCGTGTTTTTGTTTGCTTGTATTTTTTTGTTTGTTTGTATACAGTATACTGTTTTCACGACGTGTTATACTTGTATTTACAATACATGAATAATTTTTTCAGCGTTCCATAATACTGCAAATGAAAACAAAAACTCACCTGATCCGCAAACGTTTTATTTCCAAAACATTATTAATAACAATTAACTGTTGAAATGCTTGATTACAAAAAAAGTAAACATGGACAATCATTGTGGTACAAGAGAAATAACATTCGTTACAACATGCAGTTTTTGGAAAATAATCAACGTCTGGGTGTTTTTCGGTTAATTTAATCGCATTGTCACCTTGATGCAAAGTAATTATTTTTTTTTATGTCCTGTACATCGAGTAAAAAAAAGTAACGTCACGTCGGAGCTCTAAGCAGTCGTCGTTTTTTCCAGTCTTGCTTTATCTTCAGTATTAACGCATAGAGCTGTCGGCCGGACAGGCCGCATTTGATTATTACTGTAAGCACACAAACGAAAGACATCAGCGATGGCACGACGACGGTAATAACCGTGTTTTTCGAGCATGCTCTCGCCATGGTCGGGCAGATTTTATTTTTCCTCTCTCCCTCTCTCTCTCTCTCTCTTTCTACACGCACTCTTACAGCCTGTCACCCCGCTTTTTTATGACCCATTCCTGCCAGTGTACTCGTGATCTACAGAGATAAAGAGAGATGGAGAGACAGAGACGGGTAGAGGAGGAGGGGGGAAAAAAAAAGATCATTTCACCAAGACCTGAAGCGTTACGCAGTATCGAGGCTGGGCAAATTCAATAAAGAAACAATCAAGCACGGTAACACGGCATAATGGCTTTTTAAAAAAGATAAATGTTTGGTAAATGACTCCTTGATGTCCAGGAGGAAAGGGAGAGAATGGCTTTGTGCATTAGGCGAAGAAAAGCAGCCTCCTGACCCAGCTGCTGCTTCCTGATTACCAGCCAAATTGCAGGAGAATTCCCTTTGTCTTAGAGCGCGCCAAGGCCATCCTTCTCTCTTTCCTCGGCGAGAGCGCGGCGCAGTATAAAAAAAAATAAATAAAAAAAACGAGAATATAGAGATGATGAGGGAATGAGAAAGGGGAGTGCTGAATGCATATGTTTTGAAGTACTGCTTATGAGTGTGTGTGTGTATGTGTGTGTGTAAGCTTACTATGGGTCCATTGCATCGTGCACTGAGCTGAATTTATCTTCCTTATCTGTTTTTTTACCCCCCCAACACACACACACACACACACACACGACATTTGTCAGCAGTGTGGTGTGATAGTGGGAGAGCAGGGCCGGATGGAGAGAAGCTGCATTCATTTGTTCTCATCCTCTCATCGCAGCACTGTTATCTGGGTGATAAGCCATGGTGCTCCACATGCAGAGAGAGAAAGACATCATCATCTTTATATTCAGTAAGAGCTATTGAGAAGAATTACCTCGCCAATTGTGTGTGTGTGTGTGTGTGTTTAAAAACGACCTGTTGATTTGCCTTTATTGAGAGTAAAACCGGTTTCTCTTTCTTAAAATGATTTTTCTCTGACAAGTGCCCGACCTCAAAGAGTTGAGCGTGTATCCTTGCAACGATAAGATCTCCAAATCATGGCCGTGTAGTAGAACCGAGAGCCAGCGACAAATCAGGTGTTTGGTTAGCCTCGGCGGTTTGCTGTGGACGAAGCACACCTGTGTGTTATTAAAGTATAATATATCTTTATAAAGTATCTCTGTTATCTTATATCTCATTCATATGTTAATCTGGGTTAGAGCGTAGTTCATTTCTATTCTTTCCTCATAAGACAAAATTAGTACAGGTAGTCCCCGTAATTCAAGTTACAGATTTCCTCAGATACGAATGGACCACGGTTCTTCTTCTGGTTCAATCGTGGAAGTAGCTCACATGTAATGTACAAAAAATAGACACTGCAGTGCACCTGATACCAAATTTACATTTATATACAATATTTTCAGTGTGTAAGTGAATGCATAAAATGTCCAGGATATATATTTTGTGTGTGTATGTGTATGGGGGTGCAGTAGAAATGAGTCGGCATCACCGTTTTCAATGAACCAGTCAGGAAGCACGATGATAGAAAATGCCCGTTCCTGTAAGGCTGTCCTGATGGCGAATAATCCTAATTTCGGAGAAACAGAGTTCGAGACAGTGTTTACAGTCTGATACGATGGAAAACAGCTCAAAATGGAGAAAACACATTTTGTCTGTGGAAAACTGAGACAAAATGGCGTCCGGGATTCCCCTCTCGATTTAAAGGTGCAGAGGGAACATTTTACTGTGAGATTCATTTCCTTAGGTGTGATTGTGGTTTTTGGCCACACGAAGGCAGTGAAGATGTAGTCAAGTGGATTGGTATGCTTTATATTGTACATACATATAAGACTCACTTTGTCGGACTTAAGAACAAATCAGACTTACGAACGTGCTCCCATAACAGAACTTGTTCGTAAGTCCGAGACTATCTGTAGTGCTTGCCATGAAGTGCTTAAAAACCACCTAACTTGTTAACTAGCTAGCGAAATTTCACTGAAGAAGTCAGTGACAGTTGGCTTGTTGCATAATCTTTAATGAAATAATAAAATGCAATGCTGTATTTTATGATCACTTAACTAGACATGAGCAGTAATAAATACTAATGTTAACTGACCTGCTTGTGAGCAACTAGACAGTTGTGCAAAAAGCAATTAAAACAGTTTATCCGTAAACTTGTGTATCCGTTAAACTCTTGTCTGATTATGGTTAAAGTCTTGAGATTCTAATGTGGTGCACAGTCTAGAGTAAACATTATTATTATCAGCTATTGTAGTTGTAGTAGTACTGTAGTAGTGGTGCAACTAGTTATAGCGGTTGTAGTAGTAGTAGCACAGACAGCGTCCTAATGTTGGATAAACTTTGTTCTATAGGTCTAACGATGTTGCAATCATGTCCACTTTCCAGACAATGTTGTTTTTGGCAGTTTAGAATAACTTTTATAAAATGGCATTGAGGTAACGTTAAATGAACGACAAACAAAAATGTACAAAAAAAATACAACCACAAAATAAGGGAATAATTTTAACGGCAAATGGCATACAGTACGTTTGCACAAGTGTGGACTTTAAACCTAAAAGGCAAACTTCAAAATCGAAATAAAAAAAATAAGTAAGCATTAAACTATTTTGGAGTCAGTGTGGTGATACTTGTATTGTGGCAGAAAAGAATCATGATACATAGCAATATCTATTTTTTTTCTCCATCTGTGGTAGTGGTTTAAGTTAGTAGTAATAATAGTAGAATGAGTAGATAGTTGTAGCTGTAGTTGTATGAATAGCTAGTTGTAGCTGTAGTAGAAGTAGCTGTAGTAGCATGAGTAGTTAGTTGTGGTAGTATAGTATTACTGTAGGTATTAGTACAAGGTGACACAAAAAAATGGGAACTTTTTTTTCAATATTTTATAAAACATTTTTATGGCTAACGCACGCTGTTGCCCGTTCCACTGATCCATGATTACTAAAATGGCGGAGTGTTTACTTGCTAAATGTCACTAACCCGCAGTGCTACCACCTGTTAATGGCTACCAATACGCATTTCAAAAATTCCTGTTATTCTGTGTCACCTTGTATTAAATGTTAGTATTATCAATAATTCTAGTAAAGGTTATATTAGGAGTTGTTACTTTAGTGTTTAGGAGGTAATATGAGACGTAATTAAAATTAATTGTCACAAGGGAACTTTTATTTGCAGATTTACACCAACACCACCACCAGGTGAAGTGAAATAACACTTATTTTCAATGATATGTCTTTAAACTGATGACAGGATCATGGGCACCCAAGGGTCATCTAAGCTAGCGAGAACAAAAGACCAGCTCATTCGGTCCAATCCTTTAGTAAACGCAGCGCCAGAACAAAATGGCAAAAACGTAATTGCTGGCCATAGTACAAAGGTACCAGATCACCACCAGGCAAAGAGCACGAGACAGCCAACCCGGCCTCCAAACTCCACAGATCCCAATCAGATCAATCGCCCATGGGAAACAAGCTTGATCAACAGAGCCTCCACCCTGCAACACACAGCACACAAAGGATCCACCACTATCCTGGTACACACTCCAGAGGTCCCATGGAACCCCCCAGGGACTAGAACTGGCCCAGAGTCACAAAAGAGAACCTGGTTTCAATGTTAAAGCTTTTAAAAGTTATGGCTGATCAGTGTAAGATTTACATGCATTAAGTTAATCCCAATGAACGAGCCAGAGTTAAGAGTAGAGAAGTGAAAACCTCATGAGAAGAAATGAGGAACGAACAAAAGGGAACCCATCCTTATCCAGATAATGAGACAGTGTGATTCTAAATAATTACCTTGTATAACTTGGAAAAGTGGTATCATTTTAACATCTTTCACGAAGTTATAGAAATATAAAAACTTATCTGCACAAATGTGGACAAAAATAGCAATAAATTTAAATGGAAATCAAAATGGAAATGGAAATTAATGGAATGTCCAGGAAGTGTGCAAATGTGCAATGTCGATGTGTGTCCGGTCTGCAGCATACCGGGGTATGTGCAACTGTGCATGAGTGAACAGATGAATTTCCATTTCTGTGCCGTGTGCAAAAGAGTATCTTTAGGCTGTCCATCGTCAGGAACAACCAGTGGTTCTTAAAGTGTTGAAAACTACAACCAGAATCAGGATGTATTAGGTACAGTAGGTTTGGAGAGCAGAAGGGGTCTAAGGATAGAGAAAGAGAGAGAGAGAGAGATTATTATCATGTAATGGTTGACAGAGAATGCTGTATGAGTGCTGACAGTGAGTCGGGCTGTTGCTGAAGCGTGCCGAGTCAGCACGTCCAGTCTGTCTCCACTGCGATTCGACAAATAATCACCACTCTGGTCAAGCCAAATCAATTTTTATTGTCATGTCATCTATATACACGCCGAATGCCATATCGAGCCTCCAGGATCAAAACACGGAACAAATAGTGTCAGTGATGGGATTTGCTTCACTGTCACACTGTCTGACTAAACAACACATTCTACTCTGAAATGAAGTCGTGATCTTGTCAGGAGGTCAGAGCTGCTGCACGGTGTGCATTAACGACAGTAGAATACGGTAGAAGCCCTATTCAGGTACATATTGTGTCCCTGTGATATGATTTGCCACAACCTGAATGTGAACAGGAACCACCTGATCAAACTTTTCTAAGCAGGTATCAATATGAAGTAAACCAGCTAGTGTAGCCTCCATGACGCTGATTATTTTCCCATAAGGACAAACTTTACAAAGTATTATTCCTCTTATACATCAGAAGAACAACCAGCAGTACTACTCCTGGTTTATTGGATTCTGTAACAGCAACAGCGCTATTTCACACCCGGTGTCTGCTGAAGCTCCTGAAAATTAGCCCATACAGTACAGAAGCGCCGAAAAAATGCGTCCACACTTTCACAATTGTTATCTATGAACTTTTTTTTTTTTTTTTTTTTAAATAAAACTGAGGTATCTTACTGTCTCACTTGCAGCATAATTAACAGTGCTACAGGAAACGTGAGAATTTCAGAACCAAGATATTTCTTAGGCCTGAGTGCAAATAAAATGGGGGGGAAAAAAAGTAACACCATTTTACGGAGTATAATTTGTAAATTATCTGCAGCACACCTACACATCGGACATGCTGATTTGTCTCCTGTCATAATTAAATCAGTTTCGCAATTTAATTAATCCTTTGTATGTTGATTTGATTTAATCAATCGATGGGTCAGTTTTTTTAAATTAACTTTTTTTAATTATGTAGGTAGACATACAAACATTCAATTTGATAAATAAACAGATTCCTTAAAAATATAGCACAGCTTTTGCTTTTAAAAGCAAAATATTAATATTTCCCTGTGATTAGCACTTCATCTTTTTTTGATTTGGTGCGTTATCTGGACTGGAGTGTGGCACAAAGGATTAGCAGGTTTAGATCAGATTAGATTGAATAAGATTAAATGAAACTTTATTGCCATTGTGCAAAGTACATGTAAAGAGCCAATGAAATGGATCTAGCATCGAACCAGAAGTGCATAAGTGGCCTATTTACAATAAATAACAATGTGTTATACAAACAGAAGATGCATAATGTAAAGGAGTCATGTTATTGTATTTATAGTGATATAGTAATGTGAAGTATAACTGTGCAGTATTGTGCAATGAAATTGCTATAGTAAATGGAAGAATAGGTCTATAATGGTATACAGATAATGGTATTTACAAAACAGTTTTTTTATATTTTAAAACCTTCAAAAAGCTACAACAAACATTATCTATTGAATGCAATCAAAAGGGAAAAAAAACACAATGATCGAATCAAATCAAATCTATCCGAATTGACGGTCTACCCATGATTTACAACCCTAGTAAACATGCTAGTAGTGTAGGCAACATAAAAAGTCAATCAGACACGAAAGCTAAGCTTCAGGTCGAAATCAAACTGCGAACAAGAAACACAACCAGAGAGCAATCCAAACTCTAAAGCGCAAGGATCGGTAATGGCATGCAGACGCAGTGTTGGTCCTAGCGAAGGTGCGGCCTGCCGGATCACGTTCCCCCCGAAACAGCTTTAAGTCATATCGTATTTAATCATTAGCCGCTCTAAATGTGTCTACAGTGATACAATACGATCCAGGATGTTCATCGTATCATGTTGAAAGGAGAGCTACACTGGTGATAAGCAGAAGTAGGCCAAGCTTCTACGTCCCATGTGGAGCTAATAATCAGGAGATGATGACCCGAGCCTGAAGAGGTAGCAAGCTTACTTTTATTCACAGAAGTCGCGCTGATATGTTTTTATGCCTGTCGTTAAAACAGAGCACTAGTTTTATTTCCATAAAACATCAAAAGCCCTCTCTCTCTCTCTGTCTCCCAAATTCCCATTTGTCCCACAGCCCTTATCGAGACACGGAGTGTTTCTGCTCGCCACTGCCAAAGTCTATTAATTAATATTCATCTAGTGTCCAAGATATTCCGACCTCTCCTTGTGCAATAGTCGTTTTATTGACGTTCCCTCGAGGTAGGAGATAATATTAAAGTGTATTATAGTCCAGGATCCGTGCAGAAAAAAAAAAGGCACTTCCTGCTGTCAGATGGAGCTAATTCTCTCCTCGATACCTGCGCCGACAGAAATCCTCAGCATCAGGACTTTATCTTATCCTTCTAATGTGATAATAGCATTAGCATGACAGCTTTAATAATACGAGCACTCATAAATACCATAAATGAGCCCGCAGATGTCTTATTTCAAACCTTTATTACAGCATAATGTTAAACATCGTCACGTATACATGAATCAAATCTATAACAGCGTCACCTGAGGTGTTCGTGTGAACTGTCCGATCGGTAGGCCTTCGAAAATCTCCACATCAAGCGTGATTATAATCCGCTACCCTCTATCCTTAATAAAATATGTGTGAGAAAGTGAGAAAGGTCTCTTTAGCAGAATGAGATTAATCCTGTGTCGCTCTAAGACCGTGCAGCACCTTTATAGCTGTCTATTCGACATGGATTGCTTTTATTATTTCTCTTTCTCTTTTTTTCCTCTCCCTGAAAGACTTGCCTTTGTGTCAAGTCACGCTACAAATGTTAGGCTTTGCAGGAACACTTAATTTGAGATTGGAAAAGTGGCTCCAAAGCGACGGCAATCGGCTCGTAATTACTCAGCCCGGGCGCCGAGCTACATGGGGTGTCAATCAAAAGCCGAGCGCAGGTGCGCTTCCAGACGCTCTGAGTTCATGTCGCTAATCAGGGCTAGAGACTAGCATGAGCGTGATGGGTTAGATGCTTTATGACAAAACAGGATAAAATGTGACGTGTTGTATATGATTATAGAACATATCTAATGCTAATGCAAGTACTAATGTGTGTGGAGTGTAACAAGAGAAATAAATCTGTGGCCTTTTCTTTTCTTTTTTTAAAATACTCAGATTTACTTGTATAATAAACATGCAGCGTTGGAATAAAGTATTGCATGACACTATTTAGAGGAAACAAATTATGCAGTTTTATAATATCTCAAACATAAACATTGAATTAAAATCTTTCGAATGGGACCAGCACTGCATGCACTGGCTGGGTAGTATGGGGTGTGGTATCCCTCAAAGCGAGGCTCGAACCTGGATCGTCAGATCTAAAAAGCAACAGCTTAGAGCTTTAGCCACCTTAGCCACCAGTCCCACAGCTTACCCTAGTTCTGTAAAAATAGTTCCTTTTGAAGGTACCTCACGCATACAACTTTGTTTTTATCCAACCTTCCACCTAGAAGCTTTTTATAATGGAACTTGCTGCTCAGCACACCTGGTGATGTTCCCTTTCAAAAGCTAAACTTGATGCTGCGCGAAAGCGCTATGGGAACGTTTCCTCGTGACCGGTTGTGAAGCACGTGTGTGTCAAACACGCCAAAAATTTTGGCATATATAACCTCGGTCAGGTGACGTCACTCGATTAGGTGCACCTGGAGGTTATAAATAGGCATGAACCGGAAACATCCTCAGATCTTTTTATCTTCAGGATCCGTTTTGTGTGTGTGCGTGTGTGCAAGCACTTTTTTAAAGAAAGCAAAAATAGGAAGTGTCTTATTACTCACCAGAAAGATGGCAGAGTTAGACACGAGTCCGTCCCTCCATGTAGAAGAATATCTCACTGAGGGCGATCTCCTCGCTTCCTGTTTTCAGTGTTTCGGGGAAGAGCACACCATCTCGGGCTTGAGGAAGCAGGTAAGTATTGCGATTTTCTCCCTATTGAAGTCCCTCGCGCTCATTTCTCGCGTGCATATCTGGCGGAAGCACACGAGACGGAATTTTCCTTTTCTCTCGCTCTCTCGCCGGATCATGAGCTTTTACCGTCCACTTCTCAAGCGCGCTTCGACCCTTCCTGTAAGTGGGCGGAAGAAACTTTCTCTCTCGCCTACGCGGAGATGGAAATTATTACTTCAGAGCGCTCTTCTAGTGACGAGCCAGTGTGTTAGTTGTTGTTAGAGGTGGTAACACGCGCGGTCGAACGCGTACACCTCGATTTGCCGTAAAAATAAATAAATAAAATGAATCCCCCAAACGCTCAAAGTTAGACGACAGTCTGTCGGGTGGCCGGAGGAGTTAACCTCCATGAGTTAACTCTTCATGGAATAAGCCGTATTTATCCCGTGTTTTTGTGCTATTGGCATTGATTTGTTCCAATGTCATTGATGAAAGCGCGGTCCTTTATGATGATGTCCCAGATCAAAGAGACGCTTGCGGGCTATCTCTCT
>JAOVVA010000041.1:29191050-29219539 GCA_028565275.1 Leiocassis micropogon
ACCCTCGTTCTCTCTTCTTTTTTTTCTTTTTTTCACCGGGGTTCGGATGGTGAATCCGCACCACGCTGCTTCGCCCCAGTCCTCCCATGTCGGTGTCCTGCACTTTACCCAGAAGCCCTTGCTCTGACCAGAGCAGGAATGAATGCTGAGTATTATACCGCATACACAGACACGAGGACTCCTTTATCGAGGCGGGGTTGTGTATTGTGTAGTAAGTGTGTGTGTGTGTGTGTGTGTGTGTGTGTGCGAGTGAGTGTATTGTTGAGGTAAGAAAAAGAAAGTGTATCCCAGGGTAATGGGATAAAAATCAGACCAATACACTGAGCCTTCTGCCTTTTTTTTTCTTTCTTTTTTTTTTCTTCTCTTTTTCTGGCATCATTTTAATATCCTGTATTCATTGAAAAAGCAGCACACGATCCGGCGTGCATGAGGAGTAAGAATTCCTCCAGAATAAGGATTATGTTTCCTGTATATATATATATATATATATGATTATTATTATACTGTATATACAGTTACATGTGTAAAAATTCTATTTAGCTGAAGTGTGCAAAAAATATATGGATTTTTTTTTTTTTTATTTAAAAAAAATTTTATTTTACAAAATGGCCGACCCACGAGGTTGTGGAGAAGCACAGCAGGTACGTACTGCGCAAGCGGTAATTTATGCAGAGTAAATTAACTATACTGTATAACAACTCAAGACACGTCTAAATTTTTTTCTATTATTATAATTGCATTATTAACAGTGCTGTTTTTTTTTTTTTTTTACGAGACGCAGAATAAAACACAGCTATTAAAATGAAAGCGATACTAAGTCATACACAGGCCGACGTGGCCTGAAGCGAAATGCTTTTTATAGTTTAAAAAAATGTTTATCGCACAAACATAAGACATAAAAGCCTAATTTATATATCGGAGTTATTAGAGCTCTCCCGCAAACGAGCGCTTTATTGCTCGTGTAATAAATTGTTTAATTGATGCGAGCTGCAGGAGTCGATGGCGACTTGTGGGCAAAATTTAATTTAACGGAGTGTATTTGTAATTTGGGAAATTACAGCCTGGATGAGATTTCCTTCCTTTCTTTTCCTTTGTTTCCATCCTTCCTTCCTTTCTTCCCCTTTTCTCACCATACTTTCTCACTTCCGTACTTTCCTTCACCTCAGAAAGACAAAACAAGTGAAATTTATTTAGTCATTTAGTCTCTCATGACGCTCAGGGGCGCTATCGGTGCTACCTTTATTCCGACTGGGTAGTATATTAATAGCTTTGACGTACGCGCCTGATTGGAAAAAAAAAAAGGGAAAGACAAAAAAGAAAAAAAAGCAATTACTATTAAACCCATTTAAAGAACTTTTATCAATTAGCTGCTCCGTTTGAGAGCGTCCAAATAAGGTAAGTTAGAAGAAAGTGACTGTAAGCCATCATATTAATTGCCACTCCATTATTATTATTATTTTTATTATTACTACTTCTACTGCGGATTGTAAGTGGACGTGAAGCTTGAGTGAGTGTTTTTTTAATTAAAGCGGATTTGCTCTGATTGAAATGACGTATAATACCTCGTCCCGTGGCTTATCGAACAGCGCAGGCCTTTGTGTAAAGCGATGAAGTTGAAGTTGCGGCAGCGCTTCTAAAGGAGCGTTAAAACGATTACGCTTTTAAATGATCAATTAACTAAATTGAATAATTACTCATGCGGTCTAATTGTTGATCAGATTTTTTTTTTTTTTTTTTTTTTTATCGTGCTTTTTTTAAGTGGTGCGAAAATATTCATTCGTTTTTTTATAAGAGAGTTGAGATGAACCCAACATGGATTCGCTTCGATAAAGACGTTTCTCAAGACCTCTTAATATTATAAACTAATCATAAACTACATCGTCTTTTTATCTTCGCCGTACGAGAAAAAAGTTTCTCGCACTTCTTTAAACAACAGCGCCTGATTGTTAAACTTCGGTGTTTATCTTTTATGATGAAACCACGGCCAGTCTTTGTGATGTTCTGAATTATCCAGAAGCTACTGTATACCACTTCCCCGAGGTTTCTAACTTTCTAAACGACATGATTTCTCCTTGTCTTAAATCATAAAATGTGGAACAATTCGACAAAATCTAGTAGCTAGAGCAGCTTAACTAGTTCCTGAAGAGCACGTAATGTAGTAGCACAATCACTAGCCTACATCTTTATGTTAGCTGTGATACATGTGCAAAAATATAAATATTTTAATTTTTTTTGTTTTAAATATGACTTGCTTACATTATTGTATCAAAATAGTTACACTTCTTTAAATCTAGAGAAATATATTATATTGAGGTTTGTGTATAAATGTTTATCTGTGCAGAATTTAAAAAAATAGAAATGTATGTAATTCTATTATTATTATTATTATTATTATTATCATCATTTTAGCTTCACATCTCCCCATACTAATCTGATCGATCTAATCCGTACAGTCTGTTCCTGGTACATCCATATTCTGCAACTTTGCACCTGCTGCAACTAGTGTGTACTGTATATTCATGCCTATCTCCGTCCGTGTTACGCGTGATCTTTTCCTCTCTCCATCTGCTTTCCAGCTTGTAATTTTTTTCTTTTTTTCCCCCCGTCACTTCTATAAGTCTCTTCTCGCCGCCCCTGCTCTTCGGTATAAAGCAGGACTTTGAATAGCAGCGTGTTCAGAGATGCTGCGCTGGTTGATCCACTCAGAGTTGTTCCATGTGTGTGTGTGTGTGTGAGAGAGAGAGAGAGAGAGAAAGAGAGGGCCTTTAACCATCTGTCGGTCTGTCTCTCAGAGATAAGGCCGCACGGAGTGATAATACACCTGCAGTGTGTATTAAGGACACACAAGCTCAGCTATTGGTGACTGAATATTTACTCCTGGCTGTGTAATGCACAGTGCAACCAATGCGTCTGATAGATCTCTCTCTCCCTCTCTCTCTCCCTCTCTCTCTCCCCCCACAGCGACTCTGTCCTTTAATGATACTCCTTCAAGTGGCTAAAGATGTTTTACGCCACTCCGAACGCAAAGCGCCAGGCGCTTTCTCAGGGCTCAGCTGTATCCCACTCCACACGAATTTAAAGACGAAGTCAAGAAACCCCCGCCTGTAGCTCCTATAGGAAGGACCGTCTCGCGGCAGGCTAACTAACTACACCGCGGTCTTTGTTAGCAATACGACGTGACGTTCGTCCCTGCAGCTCCCCGCTCATAGTTTTGATTTGAGATGTTTAAAGCTTCCCGGGTTTTCTCAAACACCCCCCACCCGTCCCGAAGCACCGACCGAACTCTGCGATTCTCTTTCAAGTCTGAGTATGACAGGCTGCATCTTCTGAGCGCGCGATGTTATCTCGAGCAGCGATCGTAGCGCAGCCGGAGAGCTCAGCACGGTTCGATAATCACCGCTGCTCTTTTTCTATTGCATCACTTTTTCCCCTCCACCCCTCCCCGCCAAGACATGATTCAAGATGGCTGCAATCCGACGCTCTCCCACTGTTTCTAGTGACACGCTCCGTTCATTCCGCCTGCCCGAGAACGCGGCGCAACACGAGCGCGTAATTGTAATAGGTCTCGTAGCTACGCGGTCGGTCATCCCCTTAAGTGTAGCTAGCGCGAGAAAGATTAGCCTTAGAACAAAAAATGAAGGCTGGTTAAAAAAAAAAAAGGAAAAAAAAAGACAAAGGATGAGACGAGGCAAGTTTAGAGACTTGAATAAATTACATAAAGGCCGTATATGCTGGTGAGATCCGTGTTTCTGTCAGCCGCTTTAGTGCGCATAATCCATCTGCATGAGGATGGATCCGATGGGAGCTGCTGCTGTAATGGCTGTAGTCTTTAGGAGATCGTGTTTTTTTTTTTTTTTTTTTTTAGTGGAACGCCGGCACTTTGCTGCTGTTTGTGGTTTGTATCCGGAGCCGGATGCACCCTCCTCTGTGTACTGTACGAGCCGGTGACAGGTTGGCGGTCTCCAGTCGCTCTGATTAAAATTCATGAAAACAAACTTTGAGCAGCGCGGCTCGTCACAGACACAGCTCCCGCGGCCCTAATATCAACGAGGAACGGGTTAGAGCAGACTAATATTTTACACATGTACTCGCTAGCGAGAAGAAGGAAAAAAAAAAAAACGAGAAGAGTTAACTCGCCGTCAATATAACGGCTCCACTTTATGGCGCAGGAGTGTAGAGTACTACCGGGGTGTCTGCACACGCGACGCAGTTTTTTAAGGTAAATGGGATTTGTTGACCGCTGAACTTAAGGTCAAGCCAGTTTGATTAAAAGCTTGTGTATTGTAGTAGCGAGTGAAGAAAACTCATTTCACCCTGACCTCTCGCTTCCACTGGTTAAGCACACTTACAGAGGCAGCGTCTGAGTGCGGCAGAAGCACCGCTTCACACCCCTTTATGTCTGTGTGTGTTTTTGTGTGTGGGAGTGTATGTCCAATTCAGATAGAAAAAAAAAATGGGGAAAATGGAGTTTTCTCTTTCTCTCTCTCACACACACACACACACACACACACACACACACACATAGCGTGTTTCACTTCCAGATTATTGACTTTGCCTTTTTGCCTGCAAGCATGTTAAAATCCCAACCTGAGCGCTATGTTGATTAACCACATTTGCCCCATAAAGGTATAATTACTCATATCCTTAATCTTTCCATGATCTCATAATTACAATATCACGTACCCATTTCTCCAGCTAATATGTCAGGGGGACTCGGCTAAAATAGATTAGGTTAATTATTTTGCCCAACTCTCCTCAAAGCCGGCTAGTTTCTTGGTTAAGTGATAACCATCTCTTTTGATACGCTTTCCCATTAAGCAGAGTAGTGGCCTTGTTCTGTCGGAGTTTTTAACGAGGAGACATCCTCTTAGGACAACGACAACCCGTCCTGATCTTTTTTTTTTTTCTTCCTCGCCGCAGCGGTCAACACGCGGAGTCGTGTTTATGTGAACGTAGACGAGAAGCGAGCTTTGGGACCGGACGAGCCCACACTCATCTTCTCCTGTGTCTTCTCTTCATATTTAAAGTGATTACAAAAGAAATGATGGTGAAGTAAGTGTGTGTGTTTGCGCGCGCACTCATTTTTTTTCCCGCTGATGAGCACAATCCGTTGTTCTTCCGTCTGGTGGGATTTGGCTTCGGACAAAACTTGATCATGGAGGACAAAAGAACTGAAAAGAAACAGCTCATTTTCAGAGGTCGTGGATATTTGACTGTTTATTAAAATAAAACATGTTCGTTTCAGACCCGAGATGAAAAAAAAAAAAAATTAATAAAAATAGTTTGGTGCACTTCTCAGGATACAAATGTGTCTCAGCGGGGTGGTTCCCCTCAAGAGGACCAGTTTATATCTTTTATTAAGGAACCTAAAGGATTTAGTGAACATTTTTTGTGGAATTCTTATTTGTTTTTACATTACATAATTGGGCCTCGAGGACCGCTGCTGTGCGTTTGAAGGCACATTTACATTACACGTACCTTGGAGAACCGAAATGTACCTGCACAGTACCCCGTGTTCTAAGTGTCAATGGTTTATCATAAAGATATACAACAGGGACATTACAAGTTTCTTTGTTGTATATGGGCATAAATTAGCTATTGTGGTAAAGTGTGATTTATTGAAAAGTTTAAAATCATCTTAATCTGCAGCCTAGAACCTACAGTATGGTAGCCTAGCATTTTTTTTGTTTTACTTCCTATTCCTATTTGTTTTGTTTTGTTTACAAAAAAACATATCTTTCCATTTGGTATGCAGCTACATTATAAATGCATTGCGGCTCATGGTGCACCTCGAAAAGTTTTTATAAGGTTGATCAGCAGTGTCCGACCTCTTCAGTCTCTTAAAATGTGCACTTGTAAAACATAAACAAAAAGTAAAACGTCTACCACAGAGCTCTACAGTATTTCTCGCTTGCTGGCACATCATCCAGTCTTGTCACTGTTAAACAAATCAACAGTAAAATAAAAAATGTAAACCAGCCCTGAATATTTTTTTAGCCACAAAACGAAAGGACACCATGTTGTTTCTCTGAAATCTGGCACCAAAATCAGAAGATAACCCTCAAATTTAAAATAAAGATGACTACTACACGGAATTACAAGAAAAATTATAGATTTTTTTTCCTTTTCTGTAGTCTACGTCAACAAACTAGTAACATAGCTCTCCATTCTTTACTATGGTATGCTAACAACCGCTTCTGGACATCTGCGCCCACAGCATGCTAAGCTAAGAGCTTTGATTTTAGCTAATTAAAGTGATTAATTAATTTTCAATTAATCATCGATGTGCAATAGAAATAGTTTAAAGTTTTTTTTTTTTTTTTCCAGGCCAGAACTGTGAAAAGAAAAATAATTAAATAAGTTATCACTCCTAGATCATCAACTCGAAGTTAGTGACTTCACATGATGTCGAACGTCGGATGTGAGTGAATGTTACCATCGAGCCGGTTGATGGATGGCACCGGCGAGAGCGAGCTGGGCTAAGATATGGATTTAAGAGAATGCTGACATAGGCTGCTGTAAGAGGGTCTGGAGTCTTCCACACTCTCTCGGGGGGCTCGCGAGAAGCTGCTAGCGTGTCCCCCTCTGCCCTCGACTGCAATTTGTCATTGATGGTGACAGGCTTTAGGATTTTTTTTTTAAACAGTGGATGTATATTCTGACAGCACATCATTTTCAGCCCTGCTTGTTCATGTAAAGTTAAATCATATAAAATTTGTCCAAAGATCCTGAATCTGTACTTAAAGCAAGCCAGGAGGCTACATCAGAAACCGTTCTGGAAGGTCAAGAGTTTTTATCAGCTTCTCATTTTTGGTTATTTTTATTTTATTAATGTTTTTGAAATGGAGAAATGTTGGAAAGGGAATCAATCTAGTTCATAAAACTGTGCTGTGATGGTTGCCTTGTTCAATTGGAAATACCTTTTACATTATTGTATTAACAGAAATGGAAACTTTTGGACTTTTGGTCTCCTTTACATTGTTTGAACTTTTTCTGAAGAACCCATCTAGCTTATTTAGTTAAATGCAAGACCCATAATCCGTAATTTATACAATTTCTCTTTATGATTATTAAAGTATTCTTAAAGGACTTAAAGTATCTATCTATCTGTCTATCTATCTATCCATCTTAGGGTTGTGGGTTTAAACCGCATGTTGGGCAAGGACACTTTATTAGGAAAATGGTGGCTCAGCAGTTAAAAATCTTTGTTACTGATCTGAAGTTGAGGGTTCGAGCCCCTGCCAAACTGTCAGTCTTGATCAAGGCCTATATCCCCTCTGATCCAGAGGTACTGTATCATGGCTGACCCTGCTCTCTGTCAAATATGCAAAGAAATAGTATAAAAATTTCGCTGTAATGTTCATGACATGTGAGTTAGTCATGGGGCTGCTTGTGTGCAGGAAGCATTAGCTTGTTCTTTCACAAGAGGTCGGCTTTGGAAAAATATGGCAGGGTAAAACAAACAGACCAAAAAAAAACAACTAAGGTTTGTGTCTAATTTTATCAACGTTCTGAAGACACTACTGAGAATGTTCTTGAACAATTTTGCTGACTTCCTAGAGTACGCTTGACCAATCACACCCACTTTTAAGGACTCTGTTTGACCGATCCTGCTCACTTCTGCGGATACTTTTAAGCAATACAAATTGTTTTGAGGAAGTTTGACCAATCCCTTTAACTATTGAGGTAATTCAATGAATCCAGCCCACTACTGAGGACACTCAGTCAAATTTTGGGGACACTCTTTATCAATTCCAGGTGTTTTAAGGATGTTCTTGACCAATCCCTCTCACTTCTGAGAATACTTGATTAATTCCACACATTTTTGAGGACACTCGATTAATCCCGCCCACTTCTAAGGACATTTTATTAATTGAACACACTTCTGACGACACTAATACCGCCCACTTTTAAGTACACTCTTGACCAATACCATCTGTTTAAACAATGTGTTTGACCAATCCCTTTAACTTCTGAGGACACTCGATTAATCACACCCGCTCCTGAGGACCTTGATCAATCCCACTCCCTTTCCTGAGGACTCGATTATGTCCACCCACTTCTGAGGACCCTTTATCAATCACACCCACTCCTGAGGACACTCATTAATCCCTCCCACTCCTGAGGTCACTCGATTAATCCCTCCCACCCCTGAGGACCCTCGATCAATCCCACGGACTTCTGAGCACACTCAGTCAGTCCCGCCCACTGTTGAGGACACTCTTGGCCAGTCCTTTGTACTTCAGAAGACTACTCCCACAGTTAGTTTTTTCTATGTGATGTTTTCTTGGTTGGTTCTAAATAGAATTGAATTAGACTTTTAAACTAAAACATGCTCAGATCAGTATTCAGGATTCAGTGACGCCTAAGAAGTAACTTGCAAACGTGCATGAAATCCACTGTGTTTGTGTTAATGGACATGGGCTTTTATTGTGCTTTGAATCTCGCTGCCCTCTCCCTCCTGCAAGAGAGCAAAAGTCGCTCTCACTTCTTATTTGTAGTGTCCAGATGTCCTGTACATACACTGCATCTCCAAAGGTCTGTGGAAACCAGTCCATCATTCGCATTTGTCCTTGTTGAAGGTGCCAATCCAGAATTGTCCCTTTTGGTCCATGTTATTATAACCTCCAGAGCTACAGCCTCACTAGGGCTGTTAAACCACCCCATTTGTATATATTAAATGTTGTAAAAAATTATTTTGGAATTCCGATTGCCGGTACTTTGCGAAGGTCCCGGTCACTTGTGTCCAAATTACGCCATGTTCAACAAAATATACAGTCAGACATAACAGCAGGAAGCTCCTAATAAACAGTGTGGACACATGCCTAACCTTTCCTCCTAATGGTTCCCCAGATTCCCTGTGATATTCCTCCTTACACAACTCATCTCTCTACAGAGCGACAGATGAACAAGTCCTCCAAAGCCACAACCGTCCACTAGTGCTAATCTGACCTTTTCCACAATGACAGAAGCCTTATAAAACAAATGGGATGAGTATGTGTGTGTGTGTGTGTGTGAGAGAGAGAGAGAGAGAATGAGAGAGAGCTGGCTAATAAGATTTGCATCCCTAAGCTGGAGTCTTTTCCTCTCAAAGGCTAAATCATAGGCTCAGTCAGTCTTGTATTAACCCTCATTTTAAATCACTCACGGGTGAGCAGAGGTCCAGATCTATGTTAATACACACTAACCAGGCCCTCTGTCACGCTTTAGGCTTCAATTTACTTCAGTAAAAAAAGGAAAAAAAAGTACGACACCAAAATGATTTTGGGAAAATCCAGTTCGCTCTTACTGTAGAAGTACGCCTCAAATAAGGTCACATGTTTGCTCTGTTATTTTGATGTTTAAGCAGATCTAGTTTGGCAGGTTTTTTTTGGTTTCCTTTAATATCTTAGTAGTCAGGTTTCTTTCATGAGATTTCAGAAACGTTTTCCTCCTAGTACACCTTTCTGCCTCGGAGGAAACTAAAATGTTAATTTCTCCCAGGCTGAAGTTAAAAAACCGACAGGTCCACGTATTGATTTTTCCCTCGGCATCCCCGTCTTTTCACCCTTTTTACAACCGATGTGCTGAGAAGCCCTCTCTGCAGAATATGAAAGAACAGCGTTTTGGGTTAACAGGGCCTAAAATCCGGCTCTGCACATAAAGTGCCGTAGAGCAAGGCCAGAGCAATAGACATGTAAAAGGGCACCGATCGCCGAGCAGCTCCGGAATTGGAAATCAATACGGCAGCAAAAGCATCGGCTTAGCTGGTAAAAAGAGGTTAAATGGGAGTGCACTACAGAGGAGCCAATTCCCCTGTCGTGACCTCTGGGTGATGTCATTACTTATATACACAAAAGGGCTGGAATTAATGGAAGATCAGTGGCTCTTGTCTGCCTACGCTGCCTTTCCACACACGCAGTTTTTACTGCCTCCACCAGTGGGAATGCTACGACAGAGCGTGCCATTTATTTATATAACACTTATACACACATTAACGCTTAAAAAGTCATGAGCGATAAGTTACAAATAAAACACTTCAGGATGTAACGTTCAAGAGAAATAGCAAATAAGGCAAGGAATTGTTTTCCCATAACAGCATGCATTGGAAGTATTTTGTTCCTCTTACACTATAGCAATTTGTCTTTTTAATTGAAGCTCGTGGTTTTTATTCATTCGTAGTTAAATTTAATGTATTTTGTTTAGGAACTTACGGTATATTATCACAGCTATAAACATACATTCCTTCATAAAACACTTCTGAAAATGTCGGAAAAAAAACTAAAGTTACAACTTTCATAAATCTACTTGGAAAAAACTTCACTACATAAGTACTTAAAATGACATTAATTACATAAATGAGCTGTTGATATAGAAACTATAACATATAAGAAAGAGCCAGTGCGTTAATATAAACCCTATATACTGTTATAGAGAATTAATCAACACCTTCTGACCAATCACGAGACCAGCACTTTAGTAAAAAGTAAAAAAATAGTATCTTGTGATATCTTGTGAAGGTTTTAAACATTCATAATACACAATGTACACCATACACGTCGCTGTAGTTTGTTCTGATGAGTTTGATTTGAGTCTAGAAGAAACTAATTATTTAGTTATAAATAAGTTAGTTTGCAGAAATAAAAGTATGAATGTTAACATTATAATTAAATATAAGAAATTATATTTTTAAATGTTGTTTGTTATAATGAAAACAATAGAGCTATTTATGACACTCAATTAAAAACATATAAACATACAAATATATATATAAGCCCCAATGTTTGGCTTGAAAAAGTAATGATCATAGGGATCATATGACATGATAAGGCGTGTCAGGCTGAATTCAGCGGGTAATTATAGCAAAATATGTTCCTTTAATTGTTTATTTGTATGTTCTTGTAAATGTATTACTATTTCAGTCATTGTTTCCAGGTCACTGAAAAATTTGCCTCATGTGTCAAGATATTTAAATTATGTAAGTTAAATAAAATATAATTGAAGGTAAATACAGTTGTAGTAAAATTGTGGGTTAATCTAATGATTAATAATGAACTAAACTAACCTGAATCCAGCAGAATTCTTTTATTTATGTATGTATTTATTTATTTATTAATAGTATACATATTGCCAGTTATGTTGTTCTTCACTATGTTATATTAATGTGCGGGAAATTTGGATAAAAATCTAGAAACTCAAAACTATTTTACAGAACGAATATTGAATTAGAATTGTGATTTATTTTTTAAATAAGTGATGTTTTTACAAGGTCCCTTTTAACCAGCATTAATTATTACAATGAATTAAAATACAGATGTTAAACTTAGCGGTAATAATCCAGAAGTAACGTTAAATGTTAGCCAAGGTTCAAATAACACTTGAAAGAACTAATTGAATACCATCTGCATCAGTCCGTGACTTATAACAATTCCACATAAATAAATAAAATTAAAAAAAAAGGAAGAAGGTGTTTGAATTCCTCTCTTGATTCATAAAACACAGATGTGAGCTTTAAAGACTTTTTTTTTGGTCTTGTTTTGTTGTTTTTAACGTGACTTTTGTGTTTCAGCACTTTGAAACTTATCTGACTTATTTGGGTCATTGTTTATTCAAAATAATAAATAAATAAAAACGACGTGTTCGTGTAACACGAAACACAGAGCTGACTCTGATATCAGATATAAGATATTAGATGATAGCGGCACAATCACGTGTGGAAAAGAAATCCAAGCACTCGAAGATATAACCCGGAGACCTCCCGATAACAGGAGCGCTGACGTCCGAACTTTTTAGCTGCGAGAGAAAAATCGGAGAGCAGGCGGATCACTCACAGCGAGTTTTTGGCAAGAGCGATCAATAAAGGAACGGAGTGGAGTCAGGCGTGTTTTATATATGGGAGCGTATTAGCCAGATGGATGGAGTCTTCCGTCTCAGACGTTCCCATTTGTTACACAGAGCACGTCAATTACACCGTATTTTTATCCACTGTAATATTAAAGATGATGAACAATGTGCACTTTACGTAGGAAGGGAGAAAAAATAAACGGACGGATGGATGGGTAGACGGATGCGAGGATGAGTCAGTGAATGACCGATCGGGAGTTTAGATATGAGCAGAAGAAGATAAACACTTGTCTGAACTCTCGGGCCTCGTCTCATGGCAGGCATGAGATGAGCTTTTTGTTTGTTTTGTCAGGTACATCTCTGAGGAAATGCTTCATTTTGTCAATTAGTACAAGAATTTTTTTTTTTTCTTTTTTTTAATTTTGTCTCCCCACCTCAGATGTTGTCCACGAGGGAAATGTGCCGCTCTAAGGAGTGTATCCAGTACATTAATGTGAAAACTTAATTAAGAGAACAGTAGAAAGCCATTATAGGTACACTGGAATTAGCCAGTCAATCTCCACATCTAAATTGAATTTTTTAGCTGGCAATAGTTCCCATTGAGTCTCATCTGGAGATCCAACCATGACCTCCTGGGTTCAATTTAGGATGTGGTGAACACACATAAAAGATGTACACATATATTAGCACGATAGAGAAGTCAATTAAGAAACTGCTTGTGGAATCCAATTAAAAGTCTTCAGACAATTCCAGCCCCTCACCTAGCCACCCACCTCCCTACCTCATTGTAATGAAGACAAGGCAAAAGAAAAACCACCAGGGGCTTTAAATGGGCTTTCTGAAGAGTTGTTTTTCTTTTTTATTGTCTTAAGCGCCGAAAAACAAGTATTATTGACTTTCGATCTAAATGAAAAGTCCCCTCCACCCCCACCCCCCCTTTTACACCTTCTTCTCTTTTTCCGTCAAGAAATCGGCCTGGAAGGTAGAGAATGAACAAGAGAAAATAATATGGTTTGCTATTAGATTAAGCTTGATAATGAACAACCTAATGGACATCTTGTTAAATCTTATTGTTCTCTATTATTGCGGTCACTGGAGACGAACGAAGCCTCCCCGATTCAATTTCCAAAACCGTCGCAATCCCTTCCTCAGCCTCGTCCGGTGGATCGTAATTACCCCCGGCCTTGGCAGATGCTCACGTCAGAGGAGCGGCATGTACGGACTTCACGCTCGGCTCTCCTCAGACCGTCCTCGTTGCCATTATTACAATCGATCAGCGGCAGAACCCACTTAATTAGACGAGGCCGTCGAGGTATCGGCTTAATTTGAGCAGCAGGTAATCCGCGCCGACAGAGTGAGACGCTGCCGCGGCTCTCCCGAACGCAGGTGCCTTAATAAGTCTAATGGGCCGCAGTATTCATCTTTAGCTGCGCATACATAATGAGTCTCCGCAGAAGGTGCTTTCCTACCCGCTAGTCACATCACACACACACACACACACACATACACACGCACACACATGCCAACTTTGTTTCTCCACCGAGAGAAGCTGAATGTAATGAAGACCTGATTAAGTTTATTTGACTCCATCGTCCCTGCATGGCCTTTGCCCAGCTGAGATGCCCGCCATACGTGCCGCTTATTTAATTAGCTCGTACGAAGCAGCCGGGAATGCTATTAAAGTCGGTCAGGAAGTCGGAAGGTGAAGGAGTTTTAAATACAACACACGCTTACCTTGCTCTCCATTCACCGCCTCGGTGGCATTTGTGAATTTTCAGAGAAGCAGCTCAATGTCATTTTTGATGTTTTTTTTTTCTTTTTCCCTTTTTTCTTTTCTTTTACCGAAGAGAAAAAAAAATGTAGCGCTAAGCGAGATAATGATGTGACATTTGATATTATTTAATTATTTTAACCCTGAAAGGAAGTCAAGTGCATTTAAAAGAATCTCTTCTTATTCCTATTCTTAAAAAGACTGTTCAGTCGCAGCACTGAACTGAATTGAATCATCATGCCTTTTAATCAGAAATATGTATTTACTATTGGGCTGCCCGCAGTATTCTCCTCACTCTACTCTACTGTAGGCTCGCTTTTGTTTAAAGAAATGCATTCATTCATTCATTCATTCATTCATTCATTTATTCATTCATTATTAAAGTAAGAGCTTCCTCCTGGTCAGGGGGATCCTGAGCACTGGGAGTGAGGCAGGAATACACCCCAGGTGATCCTCTCAGATTGGTGGAAGGGCGTATTTTAGACCCGACTAGTGTAAGATGTTGGTGTAAGATGCGCCTGTAAGTACTTCTAGACAAATATCGGAGATTGTTTGAAGTCCTTGTTATTATCCTTTGAAGTATGGAAATAGCATGATTGGTCATACGTCTTGTTTTTGTTTTTTTGTTTTTTTATTGTCTTGTCTTATGTCTGGTTGAAGACTCTAATTAGTTCCTTTTATTGTAATTAGACTTTTTCTTATTTCCTCGAGACAACCTAATTAAGATAAATTAGTGCTTATAGCTTATGGAATAAATTGATATCACTTTGCAATTAAATTTCCCTTAATTAATATAAACCAATCAGGGTCATTGATGACGTGTAACCCGTATATTCATTCTTTTCATTTTTTGTTTGTTCATTTATTTATTTATTTATTTATTTATTTATTTTATGAATGAACTACTGTCAATCGTACAGTATCTAAATAGGATAGTCGAAATAAACATCTGAATTAACATTTTTGTGTTGTTTTTTTCATTAAAAAAGAGTTTTCTAAGTATAGTAACACGCTCTTCTTTGGTTTTTACTTTTATAATTCCTTTTTACTTTATTCATTCTTTTATTTGTGTTTGTCTGCCAGGGATTGAACAAACAGGTAAACTTTTTTTACTTTTTTTCTTCTTTGAATAAATTGATACCTGTGCTTGTTAGTTTGCAGTTTGGTAGCAGTTTATAAACGCTAACATGTTTACGTTAAATATGTGATATGTGAAACAGTTAATTTTTTCGAGCTAAATCTAAACTGTATGTACATTTAATACATTTTGGGTTAAAATAAGAATCACTAACATTATTGCAAAGGTTTTGCAATAACACTGTATGATCAGAAGACAAGAAATCTGAAAACGAGAGTCTGTTAATCATTTAAAGTTTGTAAGCTAACTTTTACTTCGCTACCTTTTGCTGTTAGCAGTGTATTAACGTTGAAGTCTGCGGTTTATAAATGTAAGTAAGATTCATGAAACATCTTAGTAGAAAATATATATATTTTACATACCAACAACGTTTGTGAAATGTACTCTAAAACTACTACTACTATTATATACCACTATATACTATTATGACTACTACTACAAATAATAATAATTATAATAATAATAATAATACCATTTATTTTATCATGATCTAATAAATGTTCTAAAATTTTTGCTAAATGTATTACCCCACCACAAACTCTAGCCAGCATTTAAAAGTTAATAACAAGTTGAGTTTTCTTATTCGATACCGTTCATCAATTCTACACTTAACTCCAACAAACTTATTATAAGAGCAAGCACCGAGAGAAAAAAAAAAAGCAAAGAATGCCAAACTCATGTATGCGCATGTTAAAAAATACAAATAATTTCATCAACTACCTTTAAAAAGAGATGAAATTAAAAACAAAACAAAAAACAAACAACATATGCAGACACGCAGATTTCCCCAAAACGATAATTGCTCATGTGAATCATACAGAGCCCCAGCGTCTGGGCTTTTATCGCCGTTATTTAATCCCTGCGTGCTCTGACATTATCACAACCGGAGTGCATTATTTCACCCGACGCCTCATCAGCTCGCTTAAACGCTCGTAATGAGAAAATAAATAAATATATAAATAAAGAACACATTGTTTTTTTTTTAATGTTCGCTAGAATTAAAGCGTGAACTTTCCAGACCTGTCTATAGCGCAGAAGTCATGTGGGTTTTAATGTGTGGTGTGTGTTGATCTAAAGACTGTACATGTGGCAATGTTTACAGATCAAGATAAATCAGTTCAGGAATATTTCACGTCTGCTTATACGTATATATTCTAGAAGTGGTCAAGTCAAAGCGGGACTTTTGATTGTGCAGAATATAAGAACACAGACATGAGAGTAAATAAATCTCTCCTTATTTCTCTATATATCCCCTGCCACACTAAAGCATTTATCTCAGTGATTTACTAGTGCTTGGCGGGGCCCATCGTCTGCTTCATTCAGGTCTGAAACGCCGGCCTCCCAGGAACTCCTTTAATGGACCGGATACGTGGAAATGGCTTGGAGCGAGGTCAGGAATGTACGGGGGGATGTGGCAATAACTCCTAGCCGAGTTCCTGTAATGTGCAAGCGGTGTCGGTGAATGATTGCTTGAATGATTCATTCCTTTCCAAGAATCAGGCGTCCCGCTCACAGATTGTTCTGCAGTGGGCTCCGAGCCACCTCGGCCGGGATCGGCATTCACGGGACATTCAAATGTCTAACTGTAGCTAAGAGTCTCATCACTGTTCTGTGCTTATAAATGTCAATCGCTTTTCCACCTTCACTCACCAGAAGTCTCAGTTTGACTTGAACGTCCCAAAAATTTTTTACATACTCAATTTAAAACATTTCTAACGCATCATTTCCCACCCTGTCTGAACGGTTTTGTTTATTCCTTTGTCACTGTAAATCTCCCGAGCAATATCTGGTCATAGCCGTATTTTCACAACCGTAATAATTAGCTTTTTTTCACCCCAACCTCCTGAGTGTCCGTATGCACCGAATCCAGCGGTGATTCCCTCCACTCTCTCAGCTGTTTCAGGGATGAGTTGCAATCAGTCTAAATCCACCTCCTGAAAAATAAAGCCCTGCTTCCAGCCTGGAAAATATAACACATGCACACACACACACACACACACAAAAATGTCAAACACAGGCCTTATGTGCCAAAGCTTGGACTGGCCTTGAGCACTAAACGTCTCTTACACGGCAACCGAATTATGGAAGGAACATTACAAATTACTACCACAGCACGATCTCTGATATGTTAATGTATGTAAATATGAGCACCAAAGTCAGACACTCATATGAAGCGCAGAATAAAAATAATTCAGCTGATTTCTCTTCATGCACGTTGCTCCTTTTCTTAGAAGCTTTATTATTTCATTCAGAAAATAAAAGGTAAAGAAAAAAAGAATGATTCGACGATCGGATGAGATCCCTCGTATCCGGAGCGAGTGCTCGATCGATAGCACAGGCTTTCATATGCTAATGTGTCGCAGCAGGAAGCGATAGGCGAATATATCTGTATTAGATGATCGGCTAGTTAGCCGGGCCGCCGAGCATCGTCGTCAAACGCGCGCACCGGCACAGCGGCGTTCATTTGCATAACAAAGACGAGACGCACAGGTCCGAGTTTCAACATAGCCTCACTCCCAGTGTACAAAATACAGTCATGGGAGAGAGGGGAAGGTTCTGACACCAGGGCGAAGTAGGACACGACTCGTGTTAGCTCACGATCAGGGGTTAAACAAAATCATCCTCGTGAAAAAAGAGGAAATTATAAAACGAGATAAAGAGAGAGAGAAAAAAAGAGAGAGGGAGAGAGACTGAAAACTGTGTTGTGCTAGAAAACAGGAAGAGGTGCATTTTTGTTTTTTGTACTTGCCCACTCTGCATTTCTTCAGTCACTCATTGTCACAATATTTAGTTAATCTTTTTTGATTCTCTTTTCGTTTCCATTTCAGTCCGCTGTCTCTCTCTCTCTCTCTCTTTGTCTGTTTGCCGGTCTTACTTTCTGTGTCTCAGCCTCATCCTGCCATTTGCTCGCTCTCTCTCTCTCTCTCTCTCTCTCTCTCTCGTAAATCCAAACCCCAAATAAATTCTATTTTGACTGAATTAGATGATAAACACCCTGTAGTCTCTCTCTCCCTCTCTCTCTCTTTCTCTCCTCATCATGTCTTTTTTTGTATCTTCAACATAGATGTTCTTTGAAAGAGAGAGACAGAGAGAAAGAGAGAGAGAGAGAGTAAAAGAAGAAGGAGGAGGATGTGAGGCAGTCGCAAGGACAAGGCTTCCCAGCGCAGGGAGAAACGGAGGAGATTGGGTGATGAATTTAATTCTGCAAGTTCAGAGAGATTCTTTAGTTTGGCACGCACAGCAGGGGGTCTTTGAGAGCTCGGGTCGTGTTCTCCAGCTCGGCACGCTTTGAAAATCTCTCCCCTCTCTGGCGCTCCGATAAAAAGCCAAGGATAATATTCCCTCCGAGGTAAAGGTTGCTGGTTAAAAAAAAAAAAAAAAAAAAGACGAGGGGGGGGGGGGGGGGGGGGAAAGAGAAAAAAAAAAAGAGTCGTCAACCCTTTTTTTTTCTTTCTTCCTATTTATTCATCATGGTTTTATCAGAAGACATGATTGATTCTGTAAAAAGGAGAAAATGGAGGATGGCTCAGAGTCACGATTTGTTCGAGTCCCGTTCATTCTCGCATATGATACTGAAGTAACGTTTATCTTTTTAGACATTTATATATAGACATTACACAGACGTAAATATCTATCTGCGTGTACGTGTGTGTGTGTGTGTGTGTAGGTGTGTAGGTGTTGGATGAGTATCAGGTGTAAGCTTGATGAATCTTCACAGTTATGGATCATCCCTCGTCTCTAGACAGAGAATATTGACCCTTTGAGCAGTTTTCCCTCTGCCCCACGTTCGCCATCCATATGTGTGAATAATGACTATCTATTCTTTCTAAAAATACATATTTTTCTTCTCCTGTCACTCAGGAAGTGAAATTGCCTGGGTGTTTTTTTACTTTTTTTTTTTTAAAAACTGCCACACACACACACACACACACACACATACACACACCTTTCCTGTATATATGTCTATAAGGAAAATACACCCCTTTATAGAATCGTTTATGTTTATCTCTATACAGTCCCATTTATTAATTTATTTATTTATCAGCAAATGAATGCACGGTGGAGAGGAATGGGACGGAACGGAAGAGTCATCCCAAACAGTCGTTTCCCCCCGGCGTGTCGCGTTGCCGGGCTCCTGTAATATTTCTGCTGATGTTACATATAAGTCACAGCTCGAGGAGGAGGAGGAGGAGAAGGAGGAGGATTACGCTCGTATCGAGAGAGGGAACGGTGGCGCACTACTAGCGGTTAATGCGAGATTGTATTAAGGCAGAGCCGAAGCCATAAATCCCATAAATTATTAAGTCTATAGATTAGTGCGTCCACATCAAACATGCTCGGTGTGTGTTTTCCCTTCTCCTCCTCCTCCTCCTCATCTTTCTCCTCATCTTTCCCTCAGAAGCTCTTATTAGTCTTAAACCACCGGGGACGTAATATCAGCAGATGTAATTGTGGGGCTTCGCTTTCCAAATTCTATCAACCTCTCATCGCAAAGTTCTTTCCAAACTCATAAACATTAAAAAGCCATTACTATTTCACTACACATGCTCTCCAATTGGCATGAAGCACCTGCAGTGTTTTTTTTTTGTTTTTTTTTAACGTTTTTGTCTCTGTTTCTCTTTCTTTTTCTTGCCCTCGAGCTGTGAACATCACAGGCCTTTTTTTTAACAGATAGGAGGCTCTCAAACAAAAATGCCTCGGCTCTCCCTCCGCTAATCACGGTGGCATTTAACAAGTTCATCTCTCTGCATGGGCGTTTCGATTCGGAGTCCCGCTTCTTCCCAAAAGGCAGGCCATCAATGGCGAGCGCTCCATGCTTCCGCTTTGTCTTTGCCTTTCTTTCTCACTACGGCTCTTTTTTTTTTTTTTCCACTCACGCGTCCGTGCCATTATCACAGTCCTCCGCGTGCGACGTACTCGTAATAAGAGTAAGAAGAAGCCAGGTGCCGGTTCGCTGTCAGCCATGTTGTACATCACAGACCTGCCTTGAGAGACCTGACGTGAGAAAATAAACACAGAAGTACGTACGTGATGAGTGTGTGAAGTAAGAGCACGGCAGAGCTATTCGTCTCCAGCAGGCAGTCCACACACACTCTCTCTCTCACACATCTCTATACTTGTGCGTATGCTGGGCCGATGATGGACAGGTTTCACGTCCGAAAATGAGCGTGTGTCTGCCCACATGCATCACGTCTGTCAAACACGGTCCAGTGGCTCGTGGAATCAATCCACAGCAAAACTTTCCAATAAACACGAACTTTCCTGTGTTTAATTTTACATCGCAAAATGACCCAAACAAACTTTTAAACCGAGTGAGTCGAGATCTTCATGTAAAGAAAGATATACCGGTCTCCGTAGAGTTTGATGTTTCGTTTCCCAAGAAATCTCAGGACCATCAGCACAAAGACCAATAAACACATGCAATCAAACACCACCTACATTCACTACCACAATAACGTAAAGACCAATTGATACGCACTTCTGTTTTTCACCTAACATCAGGATTAGTCAAGCACCCCATTCACACTAATACTTCATCACTCCACAGCATTACCATGAACACACTTCACTAATAATTCCACTAACATTCATCATTCTCATACATCAAAAGCTTTTATAAACACGGTAAACAGCAAATAACAACATTGTTGTACTCCAAACACCACAAACATTCACCATTAGAACTCCAACATTCTCTAATATAAAAAAATACCAACACAGTGCATTGTCAGACTTAAGGCAGCGTTCAAACACCACCATTTTCTATCAAACATTAACATCATCTGACAAACACCAACATTCTCCTACGGACACCACCACTCCCTGGCAACCACCACCACACTTGTCCTTCGAACACCTTCATTAACTTCCTAACACCAGTATTTCCTGGCAAGAATATCACTGATATTTCCAAACACAGACATCCCCAGAGAAGCATCAGCATTTTCTGCCAAACACCTCAGGCATCAACTGTACACCGGACATCTCAACACCAATATTCGTTTCCAAACACTGACATCCCTTGCCGAACCACCAGCATTCCCTGACAAACACCAGCATTCCCTCCCAGACACAGACATTCACTGCCAAGCAACAACTTTTCCCCCAAAACACCAGAATTCCCTAACAAAGACTCTCACTCCCTGTCAAACACCAACATTCCCTATTAGACAACAATTTCCCCTTCAAAACACTGACATTCCTTGCCAACCACCAACATTCCCAAACAAACACCAACATTCTTTTCCGAACACTGACAACCCTTGCTAACCACCAACCTTCCCAAACACCAATGTTCTCTCCCAAACTTTTTTTTTACCCAAACATTTACATTGCCTGCCAAACACTCATTTTCTTTGAAAAAATAAACATTTCCTATCAAGCTACATCATTTTTTATTACACGCAATGTCCATCAAGCCGTAAATAAAAATCGAATTTCAACACCAGTATTTCAATATCAAACAGCAACATTCTCTGTTCAACACCGACTTTCAAACAGCAAAAAACATGAACCTGTTCACACTTGAAACACCATCAAGCAGCAACTTTTATCAATAAATACCAAGAACATACAATACAAGAACTTGTTCTCTACCAAAATCAACACCACCCATCATACATGCATTCTCCATCAAACACCCACACAAATGTTCACCAAATAACCTGTTCTATGCTTTACCAACAAGCACAAGCGATTACTTAATTGTAACTGCTTCTCATATCTGCATCAGACGTCACAACACATCGTCACTCCTCATTTACCACACGCACAAAAAGAAATTATATCACTACACATTTCTTCATAAAACACCAGCATGCTAAAGGTGTTTAAACATCTACCGTTGTGTTGATGTTTGGTATAATATGCTGAATTGATGAGCTTTAGATTTTTTTGTGGAAACAAAAAAGATTCAAACTGTGACACCGTCTTAAACACCTTCATCTGCACGGCATCGGATTTGTCAGCATTGTAAACATCATCATGCTTCTACAGCTATGTGTCCGTGCTCTGCTTGTCTGCTTCACTCTTTGTCTCTTTTCCTTTTCTTTTTGTAAGTAATGTTTGTTACAGAAAAACCCGACTCCACCACTCCTGCAACACCGCAATTTGCATGATGATATGCGCCGAGCGATACTGTAGATTTATACCGAAGCTTTTGTGCAGATGTGAGATCAGAAGCAAATTGCTGCCCTTATCCCATAATCTCAGCCTGAGCTCGCTGTAATGTGTTTGTTCTGCTTTCTGCTAAGTTTTGCCATTTTCTTCCCTCCACTCTGGCTGCCCTGTCTGTCCGTCCGCCTGTCTAGCTGTCTATCAAAATGGACATCATGTAGTACCGTATCATCTTCCAAATAGTCTCAGTCTGTCTCTCTCTCTCTCTCTCTCTCTCTCTCTCAGCAGGATGTTGAGAGCAGATTGGTCAGTATGTAACCCACATCTTTGCATGCCCTCTGGTCACAGACCTGATACCCATCAGCCTCATCTCAACGACAGGAGAGACCTCTGTCTATCTGTCTGTCTGCCTGATGAGGTCGGGTTACGGCAAACCATTGGCAGGGTCATTTCTCTCTCTCTCTCTCTCTCTCTCTCTCTCACTCTGCTCACACACATCCCTCAAAACCCTCTGTATCTGTAAAGATTTCTAGGAATATTTTTATTCCGATTTTTGACAGAGTTGATGTTTTTTTCCCCTCACTTTAGACCAGGTATTAAGTGTGTTTTAGAGTGGTCAGCTGCTGCTGGAGTGGCCAGCAGACCGTCCTTCTGTTCAGAACCGAACCTCCCGCCAAGTGGCTTCTTTCAGCCCCAGTTAAACTCCGTCTCAGAAATCTCTGAAGAGGTAAACCCAGCATCAAGGAGATCTTAAAGACTAGGTGAAATGTACTTTCAAATTTCCACCTCTTTTCACTCCCACAGTGATGCAACTGCTCAGCCTAAAGGAAAAAAAAAAAAAAACTCTGGACAGACCTTCGATATCGAGAGCTGACCTTAATGAAAAGCACAGCCTCCACGCCGGTGCCAAACGTAACGAATCAGATACGTCCCATTAGTGCCACAAGTGCCACGCACTTCCCAGGCCCGACTTGAAATAACATTGAAAAGTGTTCTCAATGAAAAGAAAACACGGCAGCAATTAATCTGTCTGGATATATGGCCAACTCCCAACGTGTGATTTAGGACCCCGAGGTCCACCAGGAGTTGTGATATCCTACCGCGGCTATAAAGCTGACCTAGGCGTTTGTTATGGCAGCTGAGGGGGAACACTTTGGCTATTGTGTAACAATAAAAACACAACACGGCTCTAAAGCGCCAGGTTTTATGCAAGACCGGACACTCAGAAAAGTCTGAAACACTCTTCGAGCTACGTGGCTTTATTCGTTCAGACGCGGACAAACGTACCGGTAAATTTCCGTCTGCCTTTCACAGGAACTGAAAGTTCTCCCGACTTTTTTTTTCTTCTCCTGCCATCTTGTTTTCACACATCCACCCAGAAACGCAAACACTCCATCCAGTCCCCAGGTTCCTGCTTGATCACACCTCCCTGCTTTCTACGTGTCCGGCCGTTTCAGAGAGTTCACACGGGTCCACTCCTCCAGGGTTTAGAGAGGAAGCCTAGGACCAAGCAGCACAGACAAGTCTGAATAAAAACAGCTCGCTAAATCCAACACCTAACATCTTTTGCACGCTGGTGTTGCTATTGATCTCAACACTTACATGGATGAGTATGAAAGATTATGTCCAGACTTGTTTGTAGGGTGTTATCTGGTTCTGGCAGACTACACCAGATGGATTTTTCTACTTTCTTTTTTTTTTTCTGAAATAATATATATTTTTTAAACATTAATAATTACTTTCACGTTAACTGCCACCAACAGTGGTTCATATATCACATAGAGTAGAGAAACAAATTCCCCAGCCAGCACTGAAATTCACTTCCCTGTCACAATTTTATTTTCACGACAGAATATATGAGCAGACGACAGCAAACCAACACAACGTTTAGTCATTTTTCTTCCTCGCGAGTCAATCTTGTACTTCTGTCCCAGAGCAACATTTGCGTGTCTGTGATGGGAAATTATTCAGCGAGGCCGTGCTGATCGATGCGAGCGCTATAAAGATTAGTTTGAGGCTTGATGACTGAATGGTTGGTATAACAGCAGCCATTAGCGTGCCGCGTAACTATTCGTTTTTCCTCTTATGGCAGGTCAGATAAGCGAGTGTGTGTCCTGGGTGATGAGTGCAGCATCGTTCGCCCAGAAATGTCAATCAGTGCACTTCATTAGTTTGCCACATTAACTGATGGACTCTATATAGGTGTGTGTGTGTGTGTGTGTGTGTGTGTGTGTGTGTGTTAGGTAGGCATGGTTCCCATCAGCATGTTACTTGTTGACAGATTTCCAGTGACATCACGGGTAAAGTACTGCGATCAAGATTTAAAGGTTTCTACACATAAAGGAAGAAATAAAAAAATATTAAAGATCATTTAAGATAAATAGATAGATAGATAGATGGATTTTTCTATCCTGTTGTATGTATTTATGGATTAAATATTGATTAAAACATCAATCAGACAAACAAATGGAGAAATACTGTACATTTCATACAGTGTTGTGTGCATAAAGTATAAACAAATAAATAAATACATAAATAAGTAAATATATATTAATACTAATAACAATGGTAATACAAATAAGTTAATTAGACATTATTACAGACATTATTATTATTATTATTGCTATCATTATTATTAATATTATTATATACTGATTAATTGAATAAAAACATTATACATTAAAAGTTGTGGCTTTTATGAATAAAACTAAAAACTCCTATCATATGTACCGAAGTATACAATTATTATTATTATTATTATTGTTGTTGTTGTTGTTGTTGTTGTTGTTATTATTATTATTAATTTGTACCCAATACACTGATAAGCAAGCGACAATAGATTAAATACATAAATTGCATATGAATAAGTCATAAGGAAGCAATTAAACAATAATAAATGAATAACTATTCAGTATGAATTTACAGTAGGTACAGATATAAAATAATAATAATAATAATAATAATATGGCATAGTGGGGTAGTGTTTAGTATCGTGGCCTCGCAGCTCCAGGGTCGAGGGTTCGATTCCCGCCTCGGGGTCTGTGTGCATGGAGTTTGCATGTTCTCCCCCATGCTCTGTGGGTTTCCTCATGGTATTCCGGTTTTCTCCAACACACCAAGGACATGCAGGTTAGGCTAATTGGCATCCTTAAATTGCTTACAATGTGTGTGTGTGTGTGTGTGTGTGTGTATGCTCTGTGATAGACTGGCACTCTGTCCAGGGTGCCCCCTCCTGTCTCCTGGGATAGGCTCTAGACCCCAGTGACCCTGTACAGAATATGTGGTATAGAAAATAAATATGAATTATGATAAATAATAATAATCATAATAATTATTATTATTATTGTTATTACTATAATTGGTATTTCTCCTCTGCTGTATTGATTGCCATGAACAGACAGTTGATAGACGCACTGTAAAAGGAATTAGCGCGTGTGATGTATATAACGCTTAGCGTATAGATTTCCGCGCGAGTGGCCGCAGTGTGAGATGTCAAACATAGGTAATGTGCAGAAAACCACATTATCCCCTTTTTTTCCCCCCTTCATTGTCTGATAAATGAATAAGGGAGACAGTCTGGGAGCCCCCACTAAAAGGGAGCGCGCTATCTCTCGCTCCATCTCCTAGGAAACACGGACGAGACTTTGTAATTGCTTTCATTTTCCGAAAGCAGGGAGAAAAATGTGAACTCCTCCGTACCTCCGTAAATTGAATGAGTGCTGAGGAGCAATAGGGGTGAGCCTTCCTCCATCTCTAAGGTAATTTACCAAATTACTCCAGCCACTTCCCCCTGACGAGCATCACAATGGCGTCTCACTCCGTACGTGTCCTTGGACTCGTCATCTAAGTTCACGTCGTTAAAATAAATAAATAAATAAATATATAACGGTTGAGATGCAGCGCCACGGTGAACGCTGGCTACTGACTTCAGGGATTTCTCTCGAATTAATCATTCACCACTTCGTCAAGGGGCTTTCCCCAGCTCTCATTAATTGCGTGTTTGCATTGTGTGTGTGTGTGTGTGTGGTTGAGGTGAGGATGACAATGATGAAAGGAAGAAGATGGTGGTGCAGTATGTACAGTGAATGAAAACACACCTAACTGATGTTGTGTCACTGAGGGAGTACCATGGGGAGACAGTGCTTTTGATTACACACAAACACACACACACACACACACATATATATATATATATATATACAGAGAGAGAGAGAGAAACAGGGAATCTATCTATTTTCCATTTTTCTTAATTTCTTAATTTTTTCTTTTTTTCTACTCATCTACAGTATCTCAGATTTTTTTATCTTTCTTTATTTCTTTGTTTCTTGCTTTTGTTCGTTCTTTCTTTTGTTCTTGTGCATTTATTTCTCAAACTTTCTTATTTGCTTTTTATTGCTGTTTTCTCTCTTTTTGCCCAACTACCTCTTCATTGTCATTCTTTCTTTCTTTCTTTCTTTCTTTCTTTCTTTCTTTACTTTCTTTCTTTTTTTTCCTTGTGCATTTATCTCTCAACTTTGCTTTCTTTCTTTTTAATGCTGTTTTCTCTCTTTTTGCCTGTCCACCTCTCCAATGTCTTTCTTTCTTTCTTTCTTCTTCTTCTTTTCCTCTAGTGCGTTTATCTCTAAATTTGCTTCCTTTTTTATTGCAGTTTTGTTTTTCCTTTTTTTTGTTGGAGATCTACCTTTCCAGTGTCTTTCTTTTTCTTTCTTCCTATCTTTGTCTGCCTGTCTTCCCTCTTTTCTCTTTCTTGCTTTCACACACTATCACGCCGCAGTTGTCCACGTGGTTATCGGCACTATCATTGTTTCAGAGCGCGTTTGGCCGACGTGTCGAGAGTCTCAGCAGATTTAACCTTGGCACTTTGACGACACTTAAAAGGTTCATAGGAGGAATGAGAAGATAATTGTGCATCAGCATTCCTCACTTTGCTCTCTCTCTCTCTCTCTCTCTCTCCCCTGAAGTGTGTGTGTGGAGTGTATGTTGTAAACCGCGGCCCACAGCATCACCGTATCTCCTGCCCTCTCACCTCTCTCAAACAGCGCCACGCCTATTTCCCTGTAGATTCCTATCTCACCTGATCTGTTCAAGGAATGAATCAATTCCTCCTAATCTCTGTCTCTCGACGCCCCCTCACACACACACACACACACACACACACTATCACACATACACACACATACCACAATGTCCTTTATGTGGGGCAGTTAATGTGAGGCAGACAAAAGCACTGCGTTGCATTGTAGAGCTGTGAGAGAACGCAGCGCAGCGCAGACGGAGCTAAAGGCCTTAAGCATGCCTGTCAGACTGATACACTACTGGAACAGGCATGGCCAGACAGCAAAACAATGCCTAAATACACACACACACACACACACACACACATACATACACACAAATGACCATTTAATGTCATCATCTCACCCAGTTCAAAGCAATTTAATATCGAAAGGGTTTTTTTTTTTTTTTCCTACAGATGTTGCATGGGTTGCTCATAAATCACAGGCTTCCTGTTTCCATGGTGATTCATCAAACCTTGACTGGTAAGATTACGGTTTTGGGATCGCGACACCTTAAAGACACACGGGTTTCCCCCCACGAGGGTGTTCCGAATGAACTCCTGACCCGAACCTAGGCTCAGCAGTTCCCCTCTCTCTCTGAGGTCGCACTCACCCGTGTTCTCTGCGAGAGAGAAAAAAACATGGAGCGACGACATCAACGCTCTCATCTAATGAACTTTTCACCCCTTACTCCAATAACAGTATTACATTTACAGAAAGACAAATAAACAACACTTTTCCACAGACTTCCCCTTCAGATCTGTGTTGCATCAGTCGAGCAGAGCGTCAGAGAGCCAGGGTTTCACACTCGACCTCACACCCAGCCGGGGATTTCCTCAGCGATTTGCCTTGACAACTTAATATCGGGTTCTAATGCTCTACACAATAAAGTAACACGATTTCATCACACGCAGAGGAGATGAGCAATAATGCTCAAGTTGATTATAGGAAATGATTTTTTTATTATATCTATATAGTTGATATTGCAGTACTTTCGGGTCGGTTCTGTGGCATGAGCCTGACCCTGATCCTGGCCATGAGCTTTGATCTGACGTGGATAAAGTTCCTGAGAGGAACACTTAGGCCTTAGATGAAATACTCTAAATGTACTTACTCATTCAAGCCACGCCCGCTGCTCTAGGGTTACAGCACAGTGATGATGTGGGTGCGGCCAAGCGCGATTTCAGACTAGTACAGGAAGTGTGAAACAAATCAAGACAGGGTGTGCTGTTACAGGAAAATAATCAACAACAGGGTGATGATATCAAGTGGAGCTACTTCTAACACCTTAAAGTGTAAATCTAGTTTTACTCTGATCATTTACTTTCTTTCTTTCTTGGTTTTGCATCTACCTGTCAGACATTTCTTTATTCTGTCTTTTTCTTTTCATCATTCTTTCTTTCTTTCTTTCTTTCTTTCTTTCTTTCTCTTTTTGTGTCTATCTACCTATCAGACATTTCTTTATTCTGTCTTTTTCTTTTCATCTTTCTTTCTTTCTTTTTGTGTCTATCTACCTATCAGACATTTCTTTATTCTGTCTTTTTCTTTTCATCTTTCTTTCTTTCTTTTTGTGTCTATCTACCT
>JAOVVA010000041.1:29233147-29243148 GCA_028565275.1 Leiocassis micropogon
ATCTCCATATTTAAATCTCTACTCAAAACTCATTTGTTTTCAGAATGTTACACTTGAATCCACCTGTCCTCTGCTTGGGTTTTTTTTTTTTTTTTTCCTCTAATTGTAAAGTGTCCTTGAGCTCTGGAAAGGCGCTATATAAATAAAAATTATTATTATTATTATTATTATAATAAAAAAATTAAATACAGGAGCGAAACCCAGGGATGGACAGCGCAGGATGAGCTCCTATATATCTAAAGAGGCTCTTTATACGCCTTCACTTACCATTCAGCTAACTTTCCCGAACATATAGATCCACTCTGTCAGAAATAAACACACGTTCGATTCTGTTGCTCATATACATCCCTGCTGTTTTCACCTTTCTTTCTTCTGCTCTCCAAACTCTCTTGGCTTCGCATCTTCTCTCTCTTTCTGTTCAGAAGAAGAGCATGAAAAGCATCTTTGTCAGGGACAGGCCCTCTCTCTTTTTCCTTGTTCTGCTCTGTGGTGCCCTTTCTTAGATGTATTCGAGATGTACTGCCGGGTTTCACCTGGCGGCTTTACATTTCCGCCCGCTGTAGAGTTTCCGCCGCCCAGGTTGGCCGTAGCAGGGAAATCTGCTAATGAGAGCGAGTGGTAAAGTAGTGAACCACGAGTGATGTGCATTTATATCACTGAAAGCATTGTTCACATATCAAAAGGTTTTATTCTTTGTGCAGTGGTGCGAAAATGGCGGTGGTGGTTTAACGGTTAAGCCTACTGACTATAGATCAGACGGTTATGAGTTCAAACCCCAGCACTGTCAAGCTGACACTTTGGGGACCTCAAGTAAAGCTCCTTTACTCTGTCTGTTCCAGAGGTGTTACAGGATAGAGCTTACCTTAAAGAAAGAATTTCCCTGCACTGCACTCTTCTGACAATTTGACAATTTTTTTTTCTAGGTATATACAGTAGGTATCGTTTTCATTTCATCCTTTTTCTTCTTCTTTTGGAATTCCTTTTCATCCACGTTGCAATGACAGCATGATAGGAAGAAGTATTAATGTGATTTGGCACTCTACCTGAGTGAGGAAATGGGTGTACATTTCTGAAAACAAACCGTCAGCTGTGAACTCTTAACCAAAACCAACAGCATGATTACATTTGAAGGAACTCTTCCTCTGGTCTCCTGTTTTCTTCCCAATTTTCTTCCCAACTACACGCCATCTATCTCCTGTCATACAACAGCTAGAAACTGGAAATGGGGAGGGCTAACACTTACTTCCTTCGTGACACCAACCTAATTGCCGCACATGCTACATCATGGGATGGTTGTCTGCATGAGAGAAAGTTGTTGTGGCAAGGGGTCGCCACAGCGAAATATTCAGTCCGCACAACAACTTGGCACAGGTTTTACGCCGTAAGCACTTCCTGATGCAACCCTCCTATTTTATCCGGGCTTGGGACCGGCACTGCATCCATTGGCTGGGGAGTTTGGGCACTGGCTGGGAATCGAACCCGGGCCTTCCGCATGGCAGACGGTGCCCCTGTTACATGAGAGAAAGTAGGCTATTCTATCTAACATTGACATCTGGAAACATCTGGCGGTGTATTATATTATAAATATAGCCATGAGCATCTTCAAAAATATGTAGTAGCATGTTCTGTCTTGTCAAAGGCAACTGGAACAGAATGTCAGAAAGTAATTAGATATGGATTCCTACTCAAGTCTTAGAAATCTCTTTAAACCTTTAACATGACCTCTTCCAAACGGTTTAGATGGCTCTTTATGGTAAAAGTGTCAACATAGTGTATATACAAATACAAAAAAAAAAATCTGGAAACCTCGCATAAATTTTTTGTAGCACAAATGTTCATTTATCATGTTATGCTGCACAGCAACTGAAAAGTAATTACATTTTTTTTTTTGTGTTGTTTTTTTTTTTTTTGCAAACCTGAGCTGAGTTGTAGAGATGGCTCCAACAGGTTATGTTCAACACATTTTCAACATGATATAATGACTCAAAAAGTGCTCTACCAAAAAGCTGAGCAGAACATTAAAGAGTTAAAAATGTAAACTGCATTGTATTGTTTTAAAGTAAAAAAAAAAAAAAAAAAAAACTGTCAATATGGAATGCACTGATAATCAGCTACACTATACCGCAGTATTCAGCAAAAACGCAGTAAGTGCTGGATTTGAGAGGGAAAGTGCTTCGGTAAGCAACATTTCTGGGTGTTTTATGCACTTAAAAGAAAAAAAAAACATCTATGTATTTTCAAAAGGCAGTTAAAAAAATATGCTTTTGTTTTTTTGTCTCTGACGTTTCTTAATTTATACAAAACTAAAATAAAAGGCGGCATCGCATGAATCCTTATCACAAAATTAATCCCGTAACTTTTTCTGTCCGAGCATGCTCTGAGAAAATCGAGCAGTATTTAATCAAGTGTCACTGGATGGGTTTATTAGGCACTAACATTACAATAGCGCTGTCAGAAAAATGGCTTCACGATGCCCTCACGTACAGAAGGCATGCAGATGCTGCTGTAAATATTCATATTTCCGCCGCACTGTTGCGAAATGACTACCGCATGTCTTTCTGTTGTCTCAGTCCCCATTAGCAACTTGTCATGTCACATTTGCAATCCGTCAGCGTGCCCTCTGTGTTGACGGCTTGACTTAATCTCGAGATATTTATTCCAGCAGGCTTTTGATAAACCTGTAATTATCAAGTGAGGGGGGAGAAAAAAAAGGGAAAGCGGTTACATAGAATCGAATAACAGCGGCATAAGCGACACACTCAGGGAAGGTAATATCAGCCGAGGACAATTCCTGCATCTGAAGCTTATTTAATGCTGGATGCCTGATCAATTCTATTGATTTGAGAGAGAGAGTGAGAGAGAGACAGACAGAAAGGAGACCCTTTTTTTACCATATGCGCTGTTTACAAATTCCCAGTTACACCATCGGCGTTCGTCATAAATTTACAGCCAGTTAATGATGGCCCCCTGTCATACTTTTACAGGACCATTGATTAAAACATTAGTGCTCTAATTGACTGTGCCGATCGATCCGATTCTCACTGCTACCGCTCAGGCCTGCGCGAGGACAAACCGGCCGGCGAAAAAAAAAACAAATCTCCGGTTTCCTCTGGAGATCGAGCTGCTGATTCAGATCTGTCCTGTTCGACTGCACGAGAGTTAAGGCCAAGGACGAAGAAGAGCGTGACACACAGACGCGTTCCGAACAAATCACAAGCGCATTCTGCTCGCTCAAGGCCACGTGCACTGGATTGTGTTTCGGCGAAGGCTGTTCGTATCAGACGCTAGAGTTTAACCGTAGGCGGCAGGGTATAAGGGAGTCTGCGATGGAAAAGATGTTCAGTCTGTTTTTTTTTTTTGTTTTTTTTGGCATCCTATAAGAAAATGATTGCAATATGAACTGGATTGCAATACGTTGCTGAAGAATCAGATCTTTATTGGACTTTATAATTGTGTTTATTTAGATATAAATGTCAAAAGTGTCCCAAGACGTGCACACCTACTCTGTGAAACCGAAGGAAAGCCCGAGCTTCATTTGCTTTATGACTTAGAACGAAGTCACTCGGGTTGCCGGGTCCACCACGCATAGCTTACTGGGTCTCTTGGCTATATCATTTAGTAACAATTAGTAATCTGAGAAATGCCACTTGGCCTAGTTTTTTTTTGATTTATTTATTTTTTATCTGATATGTTGCCTGGGCTTTGGGATTTTTCATAACGAATGAGCCAAAAAGCAAAAGCTGGTGCTGGACATACAGTATGAGCTGGAGGATTGCCATCCTGTAACCACAGCAAATAACCGAGTCAGGAGTGATTAACATTAGTAACGCACAACTACTTTTAGGGAGCTGCCTGTTAAGAGGAAATCACTAAAATGCAATCAAAGCATCGTGATTAATTAACGATGTAACGTTCTCAAAGCCAGAACATCAGCTTGCCTTAGGAAACTTGTCCATCTGAACATTTATTTTAAGCATTTCTCTCAATCTCTCTTAAATTGTTCACTTCCTCTCTGGACCGCCACCGCTCCTGCTTCCTGTTCTGACCCTGACCCTGTTTTAGTGTGCCACATGGCTCAGGGCTTTCGGCGATGTTAATACTCCTTGCACTAGTAATTTTTCAGTCTTTCTATCCTTTATAAACTGGATCCTGTTTACGACTACGGTATTTTTCTGGTCTTAAACAACTAAAATATGTAAGCTGCACAACCCGTGATAATCCCTGTATAAAATATACATGGAGAGCAAATGATTGCTCAATCAGGCCCCGGTGCTCGATGCAAACCCCTGCCTCATACAGCATGCTGATCTTTCAGTAGGCTAACACCGCATGCGGAATTGAATAACTTTTCCTGTCATTAGCACAGAAATGATTTTTAGTAGCAGTTCTCCGGCACCGCGCAGGCCAATAATGCACCACCAAGGACACAGCAAGCCACGGCCATATTATAGAAAATGGACCTTTTTAGTGCTAAGTCTATGTCTCCGTAGGGTTTTTTTCCGCGGAGGTGTGCATCCCAGCAGTTCTCTTTTTCGCTCAGTCGCCTTGCCAGGCTGCCAATTAGAGGCACCGAGGGCTGGACACCTGCAGTTTTTATAGCTACCTTTCAATTAGGAGCTGCTTTAGGCCAGCAATAAAGCCCACTGCTGCGCACAGCCCAATGTACATACAGTTTTTTTATTTATTTATTTTTTTTACTCTTATTCTCTTTCTCAATCAATCTATGAAAGTTCCCGAAAACAAAAGTTCGCTCACTCTCACACTCGTTCTCTATAGCACTTAGTATAGCCTGGAGCTTATCCCAGAGGACTTGGTACACGAGGCACGAGGCGGGGTACACGATCCATCACGAGCATGCACACACTCTACACACTTTGGGCAACTTGGAAACGCCAGTAAGACTAACTTGCATGTCTTTGGACTGTGGGAGGAAACCAGAGAACCTGGAGAAAACCCACCAAGCATGGGGAGAACATGCAAACTTCATACACACACACACACACACACAGAGACAGGCACGAGGCAGGAATCACATAATCGACCCTGGAGGTGCGGGGCCACAGTTCTGAACAAAAGTGCAGCATCCTCAAAACACTTAACAGAGCGAGCAGAACAAACCTCGCTCGTGACAAGAGCTTCACAAAAACTAATTGAAATATCATGCATCATGAACATTTTGCCTAGAACTTTTATTAAATGCATACATTTGCTTCATAAATAGGCAAACGTGTCAAGCAGCGAGTAGAGAACACTTGCACCCGCTCCAGTACATTTATTTTAAGAAACACTTATGTAAATGTTCTCCTCAATGGATTTGCAAAAAAAAAAAAAAAAGGCTCTTTAGTACAGGTTCCATTCAGGAGGAACAGAATTTGGATTTAATTCGAATATGATTTAGGAAGGAAGTAGTGCGGTGTAAGGAGAGACAGATAGTGTGTGAGAGATAGAGGGAGATTGTCATTCAAGGTATTGAATGAAATTGTGTAAAAGCATTGCAAATAGATGACAAGATAAAAAGAAACAACCAACAAGCAGATTATCATAAACACAGCATGAGGCAACTGTTTGAACCCTATGTTGAGCGTTTAAAATGCACACAGATGATAAGATACTCTAAAAAAATTGGACGAGAACATAAAGGCAGAATAAAAAAAAAATCATAAAATGCTAACATTTTGCGTGATGGTGCGACAGCACAAATGTTTTTGTGCACTAGATTCACTTTATTTCTCGTAGTGTGCTACAAAGAAGTTACATACAGTACATAAGATACATAATGCGTAAAAGACAGAATTATCTTGTGGATTTTCTAAAATTTTTATTTATAAATTTATAAATATCTCAACCAAATGGTAGAGATGACTCAATAAGGTTAAGTTCAACATGATATCATATAGTGACTTAAAATCTACTGTATGTACATATATGTACTGTATAGTGTATACGAACATGTTATACAAAAAGCAGGAAGTTAAAGGTTTAGCAAGTAAGCTAAATCTATTTACTGGTTTGTGAAACTTGTCAATATTAAAGTGGACAAGAAACAACAATTTGCACCGTTTTAGGTTAAGCACTCGCATGTCCTGCAATTTCATATCCATTAACAAGCATCGTTTTTACCCTTTACATAACAGAACCTCTTGCTTGTTTTGTAGTCAAAATATTCAAAAGTCATGACACCTCAATGACTTGATTTCATTCCTCTATTCAGGAACACGGTGTCTCCTCCAATCATTTTCCTCAGTATAGAAAACTCTCTAAAGCCCTTTTTCTACCATAAGAGCTCCTGAAAACTCCAGTATTTTTTTAATTTTTTACTGTATGCAAATATGATTCTCAACCAGGAGTAGAGTTCTAGCATTTCAAAATGCAGAAGTAAAACTGGAGTGGATCCTATTAAAACATTTAATTTTAGAAAGAAGTTTATGAAGAGAAACGAGTTCTCACTTTTATTATCATACTGTAGTTCCCTCGGTCTCGTCTCCTGAGGTACAAGTAACTCACAGTATTTGAGCAAAACCCTCACCGATGTCTCTTCACTTGTTCAAAAGGGCCTCCATCACGTATGTGCGCCCCTTGACCATCAGACCCATACTGTATGTTCATGTTGAACATCCCATTCCCAATTTATGTTCTCTGCTGTTTGAATAAGCTCTACTCTTCTCTTCTGAGATGGCTCTCCACCAGATGCGTGGCTGTGAGGAAACATGCCGTTTTAAGGTTGGGTTGGGGTGGAAGATCTCGAGTGCCCTGTACAGAGCCCTAATGAACCCAACCCCACTGAACCTTCACCTTTAGAATGAACCGGTACTGGAGCCCCCTCGACAGCGCAAACATCAGCACCTGAGCTTGTTAATGCTTTTCCTCACAGCCACACTCCAACATCTAGTGGAGAGCCTACTCAGAAAAGAAGTGGGAAATGCATTGTACCAGAAGCGAATAAACCTGGAATGGGATGTTCAACATGCACATATGGGTGTGATGGTCAGGGGACCACGTACCAAGAAATGACGCTTTGAAGTGAATGAAAAATAGCTCTGTATCCCGAGGGGTTTAAACGGGTGGAAAAAGAGGTTGAAGATGCATACGCTGGAATTGCTCTTAATATAACATCTTAATATAACATCTCAACGTAAACTATTTGACAAATTTAGTAATTCTCGAAGTGATTTTTCTTCTTTATTTGTCCTAGGGGTATACAGACCTGACGGTAGTATATACAGAAAAGAAAAAGAGAGAGGGAGTTTGTCTGTGTGTGTATATGTGTGTGAGAGAGAAAGAGAAATTTCATCTCATCCATCTTCCGAACTGGCCCAGATATTGGAGCTGTCTCATTCCACCCTGTGTTTCCCTCATCACTGTCCTTCTCAGTGTTCTCATACAGGAATAGGCTGTAGTATGTAGTCTGACTCTCTCCTCGCAGTCCCTTCACCATCAGGGTCAAACTCAGGCTGAGGAACATCACAACTGAATAAACTACAGAGACATATGGAGCTTTTGAGTGTTTGCATCTTTGTCTCAATGCCATACTGTATTTTTGTACATCTGGAGACCATCTCTAAAAAAAAAATTAAAAAGTGGGGTTAAAAAAAGTAGAAATGTTACACCCATGCAACTTTCCCGCCAAAACCAGCCTCCAGACGAACAAGATGATGGCGTGTGAGTAAAATGAATGTTGAACCTTTTTTTTCCCTGTAAAAGTTGTTTGTGCATCAAAACCCTCCAGCCTCTGATTCGATGCGACTGAAAATTGCCCCCGAGTGTTTTTCTTTTGAGTGCACATGGTGTTTGCTCATGGTGAATTCAGATCCACTACACTTATGGCGTACTCGCAGTAGACACTGTTGCCTTGTCTCGTGCCCTAGCAAGATTGTCCCTCCGTCTCTACACCACCAAAGACTACGCTCAGATTGCGGTTACCGTCCCAGGTCCGAGTACATTTACATCATCATAATACAGCTTTATATGTCAGAGAGAAGCGCTCTCGTTAAGCACTGTGGAGTTCATGATTTTATTAACCTCGTGGCTCCAAGTGGTCACACGACCCTCACGCGTGATTGTTTTTATAAATCCTTTGAATAGATTTGATTGAAATCAGTTTTTTTATGGAGGCAGAGGATAAAGGGGATGGTTAGCCATCACACCAGATGTGTACTGTGTCCAAGTCCAACTGAACTTCAAGCATACCACTTTGGACAAGTCAGGGCCTGGTCGAACCAGCCTATTTAAACAATATGGATCTTTGAGTACACCCGAAGACAAGTCAAATGTCTCTATACAGAACATTTCAAAATGTCTTTTGCTGACTATTACAGTATAAATGGTAATACGAATTTCCATGCTTATCATTTGTAGGGTTTCGGGGACCATATATATATATATAGTCAGTCAAGTCAGTCAAGTCAAGTCAAGTAGGGTTTATTGTCACTTCAACCATATACAGTTCAGTACACAGTGAAACGAAACAACGGTCCTCCAGGACCAAGGTGCTACATACAACATAAATTTACAGAACTAACTAGCTAACTAAGAAACCTAATTAGGTTTAATTAAGTAGTTGAGACAAGACAGATTGATATGACAACATAAATTTAACAACTTAAATTAACAAAAACTAAGAGACCTAATTAGCTGGCTAGCTGGGACAAGACAGATTGACGTTTTAAGTTAACAGAGAACTATCTACGTTTTTAAACAAAAGAGACTCACAGACCGGAAACGAGTTCCGAACCCCCTGCCCAGGAGGTCAACGCACTAACCACCAATATTCTGTGCCACCATAATGAGAATCTCAAAAGCTATAAAATAAAATGAGCCAATTTAGAGAAACATGTACTTGCATAGAGAGATGCAAGTACGCACATAAATAAATATCCAGTTTGAATATGGTGAGCTTACAGGTGTGGTACGGTTTATGATACTGTTGACTTTTTATCAATCAGCATCCTTCATGAAGAATCAGAGAACACGTCTGTCACTGCAGGACTAGTGCAAGTGTAACGTAGTTGTGTACTGCGTGTACTGTACTGAGCAAAGAGTTGGAACGTATTTGTCGGAAAAAAAACGTCTATCCGTGTGTGGCAGAACAAAAGGAGCGGGGCTTGAGGGAGCCAGCAAAACCAATGTGGCTATGGACAGGGACAGTTTGTCTTCCATCTTTATCTGTTCTATTAAAACGTTGTAGATGTATTCAAATATAGAATGTCGTTAAGACTGATTAAAAGGGCAACATAGCTCAACTTTATTGCGCATTAACCAGGACATTCCAAAACAGGTTTTCTTAGCCACGTAAGAGACTGAAGTTCAGAAACAACTTTGTCTGGGTTAATGCTGTAACACTAGCCATGGCTTTAAAATATGTAGTTATGCAAAACCCCTGCCAAAGCAATGAGCAGCATGCAACAAAGAGCAAAATAAAACATGAAAATAATGTAAAAATTCTAAAGCAACAACATTTACATTCGGGCATTTGGCAGACGCTCTTATCCAGAACGACTTACAAAAGTGCTTTGAAGTTTCCGTCACTGGAGAGATCCCTGCACTATAAGTGACAAAAATAGGTTGTAGAAATATGTCTTGAATAGTAAATGAATTTTAACTTTAATTTCCAAATTGCAAATTGCTTTAGTGAAAAAATAAATACAGAACAAAAGATAATGAGTGAAATCTATATAAATAAAAGAAAGTCTTTTCCTGTACATTGGTCAGACCTCGCTCTTTCCCTGATATCTTTACGTTCCATACATTAGAGGACTCGAAACCAATCTCAGAACAATTTCTGTCTGTATCTCTGTCTAGCCAGATTTTGTCATAGCATCATGCAGGGTGTGAAAAAATACCCAACCCGAGAGCCCAGTGTTATTCCCTTAAAATCAAAAAATTGAGTAGAAGTAAAGTTATGAACGGATATGTACAAGATTATTCAATTCAATTTAATTCAATTTTATTTGTATAGCGCTTTTAGCAATTGTCATTGCCGCAAAGCAGCTTTACACAATCAA
>JAOVVA010000041.1:29243248-29253925 GCA_028565275.1 Leiocassis micropogon
ACTTAGATATCTGCCTGAAGTTTAACCTGCACCATAAGTGAAATCAAAATGTTGAGTAAAAGCGATGTTATGAACAGATGTTATGTGGCGAATTTAATAACCTACTTTAAAATAAGCTAATAATACGCTGCTTGCTCAATGTAAATTTTTTTTACTGCCATTAGTTCATATTTTTAACACTGAAAAAACCGCACTAAAGTGATATAAGTGAATAAACATCAAAAATGGTGGTGATGCCTTTAAGACTCTTGAAGTTGAAAAGGTTAAACGCAAAAGCTCTACCACCAGGGAACGGAGAGCGAGTCAGGGTTAAGAGGGTGTAAATAACATAGTGGACATTACACAGCAAGTCGGCTGCAAAATAGTGCTGTAGGCTCGTGTCAGGCTCCGCAAATCAGTAAAAGTCATTTATAATCAGTGTGAAGCTCAGTGTGATTGGGCCGATGTGGTGTTCAATACGGATAGCGCTCTCGCAGCAGCATTAAGGAGCTGTTTAGAGACGCAGCAAGACCAGGAGCGTGGAGTTGAAATGTCTTTTATATCACACTGCTTCTAAATTCTGTATTCTGATTGGTCAGTGTCGTGTCTTTCTCCTGTTTAGTTCCATTTTTATTTACAACTATAGTGTCAGTCAAAAGTTTGATTCCTGATTTTTATATTTGTACAGAAATCATCTCTTCTCCATCTTCGTACAGCTCAGTTTTCTTATATTTTTCTTATATTGTATTTTTTTGTCTTCGATAGATATATTATTCTTATCTTAGCTGAATTTATTTTCTATTTTATTTCTTTTTATTCATATTTATTTCCTATTAATAATCTTTTATTTTTAAGGTCACAGGCGGTCGTTTAAGCATATCGTACTGTGTATAACTGTATGTGACAAATAAAATTTGAATTTGAATTTAATATGGATTTAATACTTTTACCATAAACTGACATCTTAAGCGTTTGAAATAGAATAACAGTCGTGAAAAACCGTAACTCGGCTAAGCCTGACCATGAGGGGGGCTCATGGTGCGGATCGCTACAGGCTACACTCTGACACACCTTAGACAGCCATAATCTTACCGTACGACCTCCCACTGCTCATCATGATTAGTGAATTCATAGGGATGCATAGCAGAAATCATGAAAGTGGAATCTGGCCTTTGAAACAGTAACAGAACAGACATATGTAGGCCAGCGTATCCTGCTGTAACGCAGTGTTTGGTAAACAGCTGCTGTGTTTCCTCATGGTGTTAAACCAGGGTGTCTGTGCACCACGAGGCTGCTCTCATCCAGGAATGTGTTAACACTCTGCTGTTTGGAAAATGACGGTGGAGCTGTTTTTTTTATTATTTTTTTTCTACCTCTCCCTCCTACGGATGCATTTATCTTTTCTCCCTTTCTGAAAGCACCACCTTAGACATGTTCAGCATGTTTATTTTGGTTTCTAATGATGTATTTCAGGATATACAATACAAACACCGGCTGCATTATTGTGATGCTCGCAGCGGGTAACAGCACAGGTTCGCAGTACAACAGTCCCATTTTACAAAATATTTACCTCTTGTCTTTTTCTTTTTTTTTCAGCGTGTCCCGTTTTGTGCGACGGGCTCACGTTGCGCCAAACTGTCCCACGTGTCGGACCTGCACGTTGCAATTTTAAAACGTTTAGTAAGGAATCCGGTGAGCGTTTATAAGTTAAGCTTTTATTCATCGCTTACTCAGTACTCCACAGCCAAAGAGAATTCTTTTCTTCACATATCAGAGTATGGGGACAGTCATGATACACCCCCTCCGAAGGTTAAGGGCCTCTCTCAAGGGCCAACAGTGGCAAATCGTTGGAGCTAAGGCTCGTACCATCAGACTTCTGATCTGTAACCCAGAGACTTGACCTGCTGAGCTACCACTTATTCTCTTCCCCTTATTTTTTATGACTTAAAAATAGACCCCGTTAAAAAAAAAAAGTCTCAGTAAAAGTCTGGTTTAAATGCCATGTCCATAGGGTTAACCGCTGCCAGTCAGCTCAAGCCAGAAGAGGACTGTTGTTTGAAACAGGCCGCTGAGCAAATCAAAATGACTTGACATGGCATTCGACGAAATGGGGGTCGTTTTCCACAATTAAGCAGTGTGTAACAGAACAAGAAAGTGCTTCCTCTTCATCCTGCCTCTGCATGCACTAAATACACACTCAATATTCTGTGTCGAGGAAGTGGAAAGGGACAGGATCTCAACCCTACTCCACCTCCCGTTTCTCTAGGGGCTCCCTGCTCATTTTATAACTCTGATTCGGGCAGATGAAATGTTTCACCAGGTGATCGGCTGCCCTGTTTAGTGATGTAGCGACGTACCGGGGCGCACGTTCCACGCGCTCGCTTAGTCGCTACCTTCACGGGAGCGTCCGACTGCTCTGTATTCCTGACCGAAAAACGACTCCGCGGGAGCCCGCTGTAGTAAGGCATCGCAATGAGGACATTTAATCAAACCAAACGGATCCGAATTTGTGGCGCCGCTCGCTGTCCTCCGGTCTCTCCTGAGCTTTTCTTGGCCTGCGCCTTGCATATCTGCTTTCCCCATAAGCACGCTCTCTCTCACAAAGCGGGATGCATTTGGATGAATTTATAGGCTTGTTTGTGCCTGTTCGCGGGGATGCAGCACAGGCCCTGCGGATGGCCCTAATCTCCGTGGGCCTTCTCTGATTTCCCACAAGCATTACCTTTCCAGGTCCCCCTCTCATTAGGCGTCTTTCTGTTGTTCTCTAATACATGAAAGATGCAACTCTGAAACTTAACCCTTTCCCCGTCCTCCGCGTGGCATATCTGCCCTCGAAACAAAAGCAGGCGCCATTTAATTTCATGCGTACAGAGATATTTGTAACCCAAGATATGTTTAATTATTGAGTCGTACCCTTAAGAAACAAATCCTACCCCACCCCCACCCCACCCTTTTCTGTTTCTCAATTTATCTTTTTTTTCTCTGCCCGAGCCTCCACCCTCCCTGTTCCCTATTAAAAGGGCGAAGAATAGATTCAGCAGCAGCGTCCTGGTGAGATGAAAGTCCAATTATCTCCGCACACGAATAGGAGAAGCCTTAATTAGGACCGGACCAAATCTGCACGAGGGGAATGTGTGCAGCTGCAGTGATGGACACGCTGCCCCGTCTCCTTAGCGACTGTCGAGAGGATGGAGGGAGCAGCGACAGAGGGAAAGAAAAGTGGAGAAAGAAGTATACAAAGGGAAGGAGGTGGGGGGAAATAGGGAACAAGAAAGAAAGAGAAGGTGAGAGAGAGAGAGAGAGAGAGAGAGGGGTTGGCGGCGAAGGTGTGCCAACGAGCGAGTGTGTGATTACTGCACTCCACACATTCCCCTATTTCCATCCTCGGCTTTGATCTGCTCCCTGCCAGCAGGGGGCCGCGTACAAAACAAGCTTTTAATGTTCTTTCCGGCTACGGCCTCTATCTACTCTCTCCAGCACTGGCGCGGGCGCTACAATGCATTGCAAATTGCTCTGTGGCCCTCGCTTTTCTTCCACACATTCTTCTAAACTGTGTGCGTGTCTATGTGTGTGTGTGTGTGTGTGTGTGTGTGTGTGTGTGCGCGTGTGTGGAGTCCAGGTGAAAGGAGTGTAAATGTATTCTCCAAACTAAAGTAGGCATGTGGATTGAGAGAGAGCGAGAGAATGAGGTGGGGAGTGTAAACAGGGACACAGGCGTCAGAGCGTACAAAACCAGCTCGTGCATGCGAGGATACACTCACGCCGCACGCGCACACCAGGAATTGTTGTGGGTTTTTTTGGGTTTTTTTTTTTCCAGCACTGCACGTTGAACAGATAATAACACAACCCCGGACACTCATAATGTCGACCCCGGCTCCCGCGTTTCATTCTAATCGCGTGGTAGGATCCAGAGAAAAGACATTACTCTCCATCACCAAAGCCTTTTTAAAAAAAAAATTATTTCATTATAATTTCTTCTTTGCGTTCGGTAAGGAGCGAATTGCATCATAGCATGCTTTCCATTCAAAGCAGAGGATTAGAGCGAACCTCAGAGCGTACCTGTGGCTCTCAGCTGCTTCTCTAATATCAAACCACCTCCGGTGCCCGCTGCTTCTGAATAACATCAACAAAGAAGCCGGCGACCGGCGCGTTCGACACCGCACCACGCAGCCAAAAATCATCACGAGGCCAAGCCACGATCGTGTGCCGCGACTGATGCAAGGTGTTTGTACGTGGAATAAGGGCAAATAAAGCGCTGGGTTAATAAAGCTGCACAGAAGGGTTTCCAGAAGGCTCATGTAAAGTAGAATACAAAAAAGGACGATATTAAAATAACGGCTCAAAAAAATGTTTAAATTTCCCTCATATTAAATTTTATTTTTTTTTTTAATTACATGCTTTTTTTCATTTATTTAACAGCATTTTTTCTGTTTATTTAAGCTACAGTTACACAGGGTTAAAAGAGTTGAACGTGTGTGTGTGTGTGTGTGTGTGTGGGTGTGTTTATACTGCGCTATGTATGCAAGTAAACTCTTTTAAAAAAAACAGTGTCACACTGTATGTGAACACACTGTATGCTGGTTATGAAATGAAAACTCATCAATTTATTCAATTCATTGCTGGAATGCTTTATAGTGGTCAGGGTCAGTATTTAGTATGTTTATTATGTTAAGAGAATTTTGTAAGTGAATGCGTGTTTCAAATGTGTTTAACAAACTTGTGATTACAAATCAGGGTTGAAATCTCACCTCCACTTGATTTAGTGTGTGTGTGTGTGTGTGTGTGTGTGTGTGTGTGTGATTGTGCCACCCCATCCAGGGGGTCCCCTTCTTTGTGCCCTGGGATAGTCTTCAGACCCCGTGACCCTAACAGGGAGACAGGATAAGTGTTGTAGACAGTAGAGCTTTTATATCTGAATGTAAGAAATAACACTCTCCAGTTTGTGTGGTTCTATGAATATATTAAAAATTACAATGTCAAATTTGTTAATATAATATATATTATTAGGAGTTCCTGGGAGGCCAGCGTTTCAGACTCGAATGAAGCCAGACAGTCCGATCATGGCTATGGCGTACTGAGAAAACTGAGTACTGAGTAATCCTGTAAAATAGAAGTCCCGTTTTTGACTTGAACGTCCTCTTATTTAAAAAATAAATAAATAAATAAATACAATTGTTCATTATTCATTATTAGACTTTTAGTATTATTGATATTATGTGGAGCATCTGTTGTAGACGTCTCGTGAACGAGCTGTTGCCATAGAAACGATAAAGCACTAGAACAAGCGGATCCGTTTAAACCTATCGCTTAATATTACAGCATGAACCTCAGTCCCAATGTTACACATGCATTCTGATAAACAAGCTCTAATTTAAAAATTCTTAATTGTATGTTAATAAAATTCCATGAACGCTTTTTTTTTTTTTTGCCTTTTTGCCAAATTTAGAACTGGAGTAATCTTGCTGTTATTATCTGCGCAGATGTGAGAGTCAGAAAGAAAGTGATTGCACATGCTCTCCTGAACTGCTACACTTTTACTTCTCTCTCTCTTTCTCTCTCTGTCACTCTCTCTCTTTCCTGCAGCTGAGGCTCTTTTTTTTTTCAGTGTGACAGCACAATGCCACCTACTACTGCGATGGTGCATTTTAAAGTGGAGAGTTCCATCAATAAATAATGTGCAGCGCATCGACTTGATCAGACTCACAGTGATCACCAAAAAATAACAACCCCCCCCCAAAAAAAAAAACAAATACCAGCCTTCTCACACCCATCCAAACAGCACTAGGTCACCGGCGCCAAGCAGCTGCGCGAGGTCACAGGTCACAGGTGCTGTGGTACAGGTGTGTGTGTGTGTGTTGATGATTTCAGCCTCGCTTTGTACCACCCATCATGATGGGAGTTTTTTTTTGGCATGTGTTATGAATAAGAAGGAGATGCTCTCTCTCTCTTTCTCTCTCTCTCATTGGCTTTATTTTTGTCCAGTTGTCTTGTATATATATCCTCCATCACATTATACATTCTCTCTCTCTCTCTCTCTCTCTCTCTAAGTGCTGAAGGGACAGAATAGGTTATTTTGCACCGGAGTGCAGGTTGAGATACACGCAAGTACACACACACACACTCTCAACTTTGTTGTGCTTCGTTATTGCAATATTCGTTTCAGCAAACTTTCAGCATAAATGTGCTCGAGGTGGGCACGGTGGTATCATGGTTAGCCCCACACCTCCAGGGTTAATGGTTTGATTCACACCTCAGGGTCTGTGTGTGTGTGTGTGTGTGTGTGTGTGAGTGAAGTTTGCATGTTCTCTCCATGCTTGGTGGGTTTGCTCTGCGGTTTTCTTCCCACAGTCCAAAGACATGCAGAGTAGGCTAACTGGAGTTCCCAAATTGACTCTAATGTGTGAATGAGTTTAAGTGTGTGTGTGTGTGTGTGTGTGTGGAGGGGGGGGGCTCCAGGTTTACTGCAATCCTGTATAGAAAATTTGTGCTCAAACTCTGTACGGTGGCCCTAAAGGAACAAAATAAGTAGAAAATTGTGTGGTTCATACAGTGCTTTTGTAATCAAGCCTTAACACAGAAAATATCTTCGGATGATACAGAAATGGGTTTAAATCTACACCGACACATTTTAAGTCCTGCTTTCATGGAGTGAGGTAAAACTCTAACCAATCAGAGATAAGCCAATCAAAATGCAGGAGGTGGAATTTGCCAGGCAAAGGTGGGAAGTACAAGAGTCCTATCCTCAGTTAAATTAGCAAAAATAATCACCATCATTAACAACGGTCTTTTTTAATGGCTTAAAATAATACATAAATGTGTCTTAGACGGAAACTGACATTAAGATCAGATAATTAATAAATATTCATGACACCATGTTAGCTAGACTGTGATAGAAGCACCATTTGAGGTCCCGCCTTCCTGCTCTAGGACTGGCTTGCATTTCACATGATCTAACTAATCAGAACCAAACACAAAGATTCATAACGAAGGCGGGATTTGTTGAAAAAGATGAGAATCTTATTAAAGAAAAACGTAAACAAGACCGAAATGTGTTTTAGACTAAAACAGACATGAAGTCGAAGTAATTCATAATTCATAAATTATGAACACTACACTGTAAATCCGTCTGGTGAATCATTCTCTAGGATTGGCTCTCATTTAAGTTTCGGTAATAATCTAGCCAATCAGAGAAATTGACAAGATGAGGTTGGGACAATGGCATCTTCACAAACATACAGTCGACCCCCAAAATGTGAAAAAACGTGAATTTTGAATGTGGTAAAAAAAAAAGCCTATTTTTTTTAGTTCAAACCCTGTATGCCATCAAATCACTTCAATTTCATTTCAAACTCAGCTTAATTATTTACTCTTGAAAAAAAGGTAAACCCGAATACTGTACAGTACTGCATTGCTGTGTCTCCCGCAGTTCTAGAATGTAAAATACAGATGATACCCCTATACTGTATGTACTGTAACTCATGCAAGCATATATCTACGGTTGCTTTGTGTTTCCTGTATAGTACTAAAAATGTATACAGTATTATATTTATATGGAAATGTATCTGAATTTTACGTTAATATTTATGTTACAAAATTAGTAAATGATATTGTTCCTAATAGTTTAACATTAAAACGAATGAAAAATTATATATTGCCACGAAAAAAATCCATAAAAACATTGCAGAGAATATTTGCAGTTTCCGCAAAATTGCGGGGGTTTCCGCAATAAATCATTAGTTAGGTTCTAAAGAAATTTCCGCGAACGACTAATGTTGCGAAACTCTGAAGCGCGACTTGGCGGGGGTTGACTGTATTTTTGTCGATCGCTTGCAGATCAGATCTATAGACAGACCATTCTAAGTCACCAATGATGCGGCTTTTAATGCAAATTAAAAAATGTTTATAAAATATTCACAAATTAAAATGTGGATGGATATATTCTTAACTTGAATTGAACAACAGCAGTGCCGGACACATTGATACCTGTACACTGTACGTATTTCAGAAACAATTTCTGGGTGTTTATTCTGTAGAAATAACACCCACATCCATCAGTCTGCTTTTAGAGTGACTGGCTTTTGGGAGATTTGAATCAGTTTCTCTGTTAAAGCATTGATTTGGATCGAACTGTGCTTTAAAGTCGCACAGCCACTTGTATGTCCCGCCTGAGCAAGTTTTAACTCAAGGCCTACTGAGAGACAGCAAGCCTGGCAAGTGTGTATATGCGTGTATATGTGTGTGTCTCTGGAGAGGCCGTGCTGGCTGCACGCTGTCTGCTCTGTGATTTCCTCTCTACGCATAGCTCTTCCCCATGGGATGAGGCCACCTCTTAATGGCCGTGGTATTTAGACACAGATAATGGCCCGGTGTTAAAGAACTGGCACGCTCACACTCGTCTCACTCCAGAGTCTCCGAGGACTCGCTCCCGGCCCGTCTGTCTTCTTCTTCTCTCCTCCGCTGGGCCTCCATCCTGCACTCCATTAAACGTTCCATTAAGCTTTCACCGCTATCGAACCTGCACCCTGCTGGAAACACAGGCGGCGTTAGAGCCCGCACCAGAGCCGATTGTCAGCCACAGCCTTCGACCATCATGGGATTTTGAGTTTGTGTGTGTGTGTGTGTGTGTAAAACATTTTACATCACAGCTCAATTCTTGATTATAATTGGTCACAGTTGTTGATTAATGATCTATAAAGTCGCATCATGGCAGGTGCACTGTGGCTTCGCATCTCGCACCAGGGTCGAGGGTTCGATTCTCGGCTCAGGTATGTGTGCGTGGAGTTTGCACCATTCTCAACAGAATGAATAAATGAATAAATGAAAATTCTAAACAAGTTTTATTAAGGAGTCCCCAGTGTCAGCACTTTACTAACTTTAGGACTGTAACTTTAGAAGAATCTTCAAAAAACAAACAAACAAAAAAAAAAACAGGATTATACTTTGTGCTGTGTTAACATCTCTACCTTTCTTACTAATTTACTAAATTCTGAGAAGTGCTATAAAGTTAACAAACTCAACACACGTCCCATCACATCCATCTGTGTTTGCTGCACTTACTTTTCCATGGACGCTATTCCCCCTTAGCTGTTGTAATATGCTCCATTATTCTATTCTGAGAAGGCTTGGATGTGAGGATTTGTGTTCATTCACACATTCTACAAGACCATTAGTGAGCTCAGACGCTGATGTTGCGCTGTCAATGATGCTTCAGTTCCAGTTTATCACAAAGGTGATGATATTCAGTGGAGTTCAATCAGGGCACTGTGCAGGACACTCGAGTTCTTCAACTCCAACATTCACACATCATGTCTTCATGGAGCCGGCGTTGTCTTGACGGAACAGGTCTGGGCCTCTTAGCTGTAGTAAAGGGAAACTATAATGCTCCAGTATGTACAGTATAAAATACTCTGTATAATCGCAATCGCATGCTTTACACATCATGGTAGGAATTGCGTCTGGGTCTGATGCTCAGATGTCCACAAATTTTAGCCATAGTGTCTCTATACAGGGTACAGTATACGAGCGGGCTCAGCATGATGCCTTGTGGGATTCCTGTTTGTATCAAGAATCAGTGTGAAGGGGAGATTGCTGTTGATTTGCACACACTGTGATCTAGCAGGTATAAAGTCCAGGATCCTCAGAAAGTGCTTAGGGAATTACTCATTCCGAGATTATGGAGTTCGGTGATTCAATTCAATTCAATTTTATTTGTAAAGCGCTTTTAACAATTGTCATTGTCGCAAAGCAGCTTTAAACAATCAAAAGAATTATTTAAGTTTGTATGAGAAGTGAACATGTATGTATCAAAATGATAAGACTGTCCCTGATGAGAAAGCCGAGGATGACAGCGACAGTAGCAAGGAAAAACTCCCTGAGATGGTAATAGGAAGAAACCTTGAGAGGAACCATACTCAACAGGGAACCCATCCTCATTTGGGTCAACGGATAGCAAGGATTGTAGTGCAGTCATACTGTGTGAGACTGAAAGTTCAGTATAACAGGAGATGTGTTTTAGTTAAAATAGAGTCCAGTTTGTTATTGGAGGCTTGGGTAGACTGTAGGAAACTCCAGTCCTGAACTATCAAGCGACTGAAGTCACATGTCCTCAGAGAACAGCTGTCTGCATCAGCCAAGGACAGGACCGTCTTTGTGGAAAAGTGGAACCGTCCCCAGTCACCACACGCATCCCAGGCAGACCACACGGGGCATCCATGCGACGAGATCTCCAACCTGAAGCAGGACACCAGGACGAGTCAGACAGGTCCAGGGGGCGCAGAGGGGGTATGGATCACTAGCAGCTCAGGAGCGACATGTATAGCTTGACTGAGAGACAGGTAGACGGAAAGAGAGAGAGGGAGAGAGAGGAGAAGAGAGAGAAGAGGAGAGAGCAGAAGAGAAGAAGAGATGGCAGTTAGTTATGGTCACAGTCAAACAATGTATAATGTGACAATGTATATTTCGTGCAGAGTGCAAACAGGGACTCCGACAGGACTAACTATAACAGCATAACTAAAAGGGAGAGCCAGAAGGAAACACAGACATGAGGGCTCTCTGAGATGTGAAGCAACCAATCACCTCACCGTCAACAAACCTAATTGATCAATGAGAGTGGGGAAGAGAACATCTAAACATACCAGTTCACCATAATACTCTACGTCCATGAGTCCCCCAGATCTGCTCCTTTACCTAAGGCAAATC
>JAOVVA010000041.1:29258910-29271044 GCA_028565275.1 Leiocassis micropogon
TGGCCGAGCTCTCTCAGGGGGGAGGGATGAGAGGTACTCGGTGCTCCCACATTAATGACGGCTCTACAAGCCAATCAAGGGCGTCTGTGAGCTCACGCAGGCGGAGGAAGCGGATAGCGCTGTTCCTCCGAGTGTGTTACGCCGCCCCCAGCGGTGCGTGAGCGAGCAGTTCGGAAAAAATGGTCGGCGACGCCATGTGGATCGGAGGAAACACGTGGGTCGGTCTGCGGCTCTCCCGACTGATTGGCGGGTAGAAGCTTAATGTGGTAGCCTCTAGCGACGGGGTGGAATTGGATACTATTAAATTAGGGGAGAAAATCTGATTTTTTTTTTTAAAAAGTAAAAAAAAAAAAAACCTAACCGTCTTAAATTTCTGTTATGCTGTGACAATTATTCATATTCCCAATGCCAGCCTGCATATCTGACCCCAAACGAGTGTATGTTTTGTTAAAATGACTTGTTATGGGTTTCCAAGGTGACCCCCAGGTTTTAGGTCTTACTCAGAGGCGAATTTATGTCGCAAATAATTTATGCCGCTCGAGCGTCTGGGCATGATTTATTCATGATGGACTTTAATTAATACGTTCAATCAATCAAGCTAATTAAGACCACAGTAGGAGCTCACACAGGTACATAACAGTGTGAAAGCTAATGGTGCTTTAGAGATAAGTGTGTGTGTGTGTGTGTGCGCACACCCTCAGAGCTGGAATTTATAGCCGTGTCCTACTGCACGGCCAGCTTGATGGCCATTTAGTGTGTACATAGAGGATTTTTTAAAAGTTTTTGGGCGATTGTTTAACCCTCTCTCTCTCTCTCTCTCTCTCTGGTAAAAAAAATATCTGTTCCCAGTTTGTGGTTTCACTCAGTACTGCCACTGCTTCTCATCCTTTGTCTTCTCTCTCTCTCTCTCTCTCTCTCTGCTTTTTCTGTCCTTTCTTTCTGCTTCCCCATCTCTACATGTCCACTCTGCTTCCATCCTCGGGGACACAATGGCACTCGGGTACAGAAAAGCATGTGACACTCGGCAGGTCTTCTCGTGGGAGGGTTGAAAGGACAGAGAGAGAGAGAGAGAGAGAGAGAGAGAGAGAAATAAAAAAGATGAAAAAAGAAAGTCTATTTTACTTTTAACCAGGGAAGTGAAACTTAACTTTTTTTTAGCATTGTGGCATTCTCTCTCTCTCTCTCTGTCTCTCTCTGTCTCTTTGTCACTCTCTCTCTCAGTGGGAAAATAGAGGTAAAGAGTACAAATTGGAGAGTCCGTGCTTTTTATGTCGGTTTTAATGTCAGCTGCTGCAGGCCTCATGAGCACTAATTGTAAAGTTTGATTAGCCGAGCTGCATGGGACGGCGTGGCCTGCTGCGCGGCCTGCAGAGAGACGGCGGAAAGTCTACTTAACTTTCACACTCACTCCTCACTCCATCCTTCCCTTGTTCTTTTTCTTCTCTCTCTCTCTCTCTCTCTCTCTCTTTCTCTGTCTTGTTTCTTGTTACGTCTTTCTCTATAACCCACTTTTCTCCTGTCTGCCCTTAGTAGCGAGATTTTAATGAGAGACCGTGTTCCTGTTGCTCTTGCACACCAATGTGATTTTAGGACGTTTTAACAGCAGGCCTTAAATAAGGATTTTTTTTTTTTAGGCACATTCATTTATTGGACTTACTTGTTACTTGCTTTTCACTTTAAACCTGACTGGATTTTAAGTAGAAGAAAAAGGTAAGCATCTGCAAATTACCTTGTACCGTATTCTGCCATGCAAATATCTAGACGTCGAGACGATTTTTATAGCAAAACATGACATACAGTAATCATAAAGAACCAATCACATCTCATCTTGCTGTCATGAAATCAGTGAAGCAAAACAACTGGGTAAAGCTGGGTAAAGTAATGGCTGCCGTGAATGAACTTAATGCATTGAGTGAATTTTTGAAGTATGTTAAAGGCAAGAAAAATGAGGTTAGTGTGATTGCAGTTTCCCCAGCAGTCATGGACTTCTATAATACAGTGTTTTCTTTAACTACTGAATTGAAACTGAAACTAGTAGAGGAAGACGCTGATGATGATGATGCTGATGATATATTTTTGATGCTAATTTCCATATTAGGTAGCCTTTAAACTTAACGGCAAGCTGATTTATTCATTGTAAGCAAACCAGTAAAAGGTGGATTTATAGCATTTTGATAAATAATGTTTACACTGATGATCTTTGACTTTTTTAATGATTTGTGAATTTTAATACTTATATTTCATTCAGCTACATTTGCTTTTGATTATGGTGCAAGATGTGGCGGCCAGGTCATGTGTGAAAATGATTACTCGTGCTCTTTCACAATCTGCGTCCTGGAATATGGTCAGGGACATCAGGGATGTAAAACTCCAGAGATGTGATAACCTGGTCATTCAGTACATTCAGGTCGTCAGCTGACTTCATATTATTGCCACATAACGTTGCTGAGCCTAGACCTGACCCCTGATCATAACGCTGCCTCCAGAAGCTTGTACAGTGGACACTATGCATGACGGGTGCATCGCTTCATGCACTTCCCTTCATACCCCGACACGCCCATCACTCTGGAACAGGCTCAATCTGGACTCATCAGACCACCTGATGTTTTTCTATTGCTTCAGTCTCCTACTGTGTTTTTATGCTCTGTAGCAAATTTAAACCTTTTTTTCTGATGAGTCTTCCGGACACAAAGGTGGTTAGTTTCAAACAGCTCTGGTTTCTACTGGCCATTTTTAATTTTACCACGCAATTGTATCAAGCTTTTAAGTGACCTCCGATCATGCTCTATCCACTATGATGTTTAAACCTTACGTTGAAATTTGTACCAGATATTCTTGTCAACACAGTTATTTCTGTGCATTTTGGTCTTCCATCCCTGCCAACCATTTTACAATTTTTTCATGAACATTTGTGGGAAGAAATGGGTGCCTGTTGGTGTTTTATGTGTGTGTGTGTGTGTTTTGAATGTGTTCGGGCTACGTCTGTCACGGCCGCTCAACAGGTTGTTACTTTGCACTCTGTAATTTCTTATTCAATAACGTCTTGACAATTTAATTCCGCTTTGTTTTATTATTACACCCTTGTGCTGGGGTGACAATTTGATCAGCACTGTACTTCTCCTCTGATACTACACACCACACTGAGAACACATGACTGTGCTCAAGACAAGCCAAGGTCCACCTTATTGTTGGTGATGGTGATTTGGACCGGTGAGATTTACCATTTTGGAACATTTGATCAGCCATGGTGTTTTTCTCCTTTTTAGACATTCAGTTCAATTTAGGTGGCGTTCCTTTACGTCGTTCCTCCAGGAACACTAGAGTACATAAAGAGCAAAGACACAACAGTGTGGGATGAGTGCAAGACAATAAATCCACAGAAAAATGAGCACACAGGACAACAGAAGGGTTTCGCACAATGGACTAGCAGCAATAACTGTTGCAGCGACAAGATTCTCATAAATAAAGCATCTGACGCAGCTTTGTTAAGCGCAGGTGTGAGGTTGTATTGAGCCGTACCGAGTTAGGTGTACGAGCAGCAGGGTGTTCAATAATCTGACGTTCTCAGAGAAGGAACTGTTACTGAGTCTGGTAGTGGCGCGGATGCTCGGGTAACCTTCTGCCAGATGGTAGGGAGGGGGGGGCGAAGACTATCCGTGAGAGGGGTGAAAGGATTTGTCAGGAATATTGTTGGCTTTGCGGGTGCAGCAGGCGTTGTACGAGGCGACGATGGCGGGTATGGAGACCCCAGCGATCTTTTCAGCTGTTCTCAGATTTCACTGTAGGGGCCGACAGTTAGAGGCTGCGCACTTCCTGTAGGACACGGTGAAATTAGTTCGGGCGCTGTTTGTCCCGGTGGGGACACACAGCTCTTTGCGTTATCCTGAAGTCATTTTGATGTAACTGTTTATGAGTCAAGGTAACTTATTGTCTTGTACAAGGAAGTACTGTAAATTTCTTGGCTGGACATCAACTCTATATAGAAAGAAGGATTTTTTTTTTGGACTGTGATTAATTGATTGATTGATTGATTGATTGATTGATTAATTGATTGTGGACATAGCTTTCATTTCTATCCATTCTACAACCATGCAAAGACCTTCCTCTTATAACAGTGTTTAAGACAACAACCTATTAATGTGTACTGCATATTGGTTTTGCTCCAGCACTTAAACAAACTAGAATTTATCTCTTTCACTTTTTATTGTAAGTCTAAGTCGGAGCGGTAACGATTTAGTAATCAAGCAAGGCTATTTTCAGTCAAACCCAATATGGCCAAAACTATGTGCACCCCTGACCACCGTGCATCTTTTCCAAACTGCAACCACAAATTTGAAAGCACTCTACTGTATAGAATATCTTTGTAATACCCCCCCTGTAGTGTTACAGTTTGCCTTCACTGGAACTAAGAGGTCGAAACCCTTATCCAGCATGACAGGGCTCCTGTGAGATCAACAAAGCCAGCTAGAAGAACTCGAGCGTCCTGCACAGAGCCCTGACTGAACTCAACCACACGGAACACATTTGGGATGAACCGGAACCCGGAGCCTCTCCGACATCCCAACGTCAGTGTCTGAGCTCGCTAATGCTCTTGTAGCTGAATGAACACAAATCCCCACAGCCACGATATAACATCTGGTGGAAAGGGCTTTGCAGAAGGCATGGTCAGGGGTGCATATACTTTTGCCCAGAGAGCGTCTGCCTAATAAGAAAACTCAAAATTTGAGTTTGGGACCACTTGCAGATTCCTTTGGTTTTGTTTAGTGATTTATTTTCTACATTTTACAACAATACTGTGGATTTCAAAACTATGAAATAAGTTTAATATGGAATTAGGTAATTATAAAACAACAACAACAACAACGACAACAGTCAGTTGTTATTTTAAGACACTGAGGTCAGCCTTTCTGGAATTGTTCCTGCAAGAACAGTATTGTGTCGAGTGCATTTGCAAAACCCATCAAGCACCATGATGGAACTGTCCCTCATGAAGACCTTCCCAGGAAAACAAGACCAAAACTTACCTTCTTAAAAACCAAAACTTGAAGTTCATTTAGAGTTACCAGCCTCAGAAATCAACAATTTTCAACCCGCACCTCAGATTAGAGCCGTTATGAAGGATTTACAGAGCAGAAGTACAGTAGCAGATATACATCTCAATATCAACTGTTATTATTATTATTATTATTAATAATAATATTATATTTTATTATATATATATTTTTTTTTATTGTTGTGTATTTTGAACACCTTCAGCTTTGAAATAGAAATTAATAAACGACCATGGAGTTAGTAAGTCATCCCAACCTTTTTAACGGTAGTGTGTATACAGTATATTCTTGTTTTTCTCATTTGACAAACACTCACATTTTAAATAAATCAATAAATAAGTTCTACTGTTTTTGTTTAAGCTACTTAATTATAAGTAATGCTTATAATTAATTATATAACTTAAAGTAATTAAATAAATAATATTAATATACATATATATTAATTATAATTAAATGTTAAAAAATTAGTGTACACCTTAAGTAGCGTAAATGAAAAAAAAAAGAACTTATTTATTGATTTATTTTAATTTATATGAATAAACCGTTACCGCTTTGCTGGTACTGTAGTTTGTTAACAACAACAACAAAAAATCATATTTATGCAGCAAAACGTGTATTTCTGAGTATCGTGATATTTTTGTCAAATCGCTCACCCTATCGTGCTGTTTTATTTTATTTTTTAAATACATTTTTATACAATTTGGATAGAGAGATGTTCTTTAGTATGTTGAGAAAAAGAATCAGTGCCGTCTGTCATTCTGACGTATTAATATTCCAATGGCGTGTAATTAAAAACGAGACCTTTAATAATAAAGGCATTTAGGCAGATTTTGCTGTAATGCACATGCAAGTCGTAGTGCACATGCAATGCAAGCAGAGAGTAAACACACACACACACACACACACACACACACAGCTGCTTATTTCCTACAATGATATATAACTTATCTTCTCAGTCATGTACCCTTTAGCTTGAGGTAAGGATTAACCTCACACCCCCTTTTTTGTTGTGTGTGTGTGTGTGTGTGTGTGTGCGCGCATCCGCTTGTTCTTACCCTGGATCTCTGAGGTAAAATTTCCATCCCGGTCTACTCGACTTTTTTTTTTTTTTTCTTTTCCCCCAGAAAAATTGCACTACCTATTTTTTCTCTGCATCTTTTTTTAGCCGGTGGGATCTATTCCAATGACACAACACTGTGCATGTGTGTGTGTGTGTGTGTGTGTGTGTGTGTGTGTGTGTGTGTGCGTGTGCATGTGTGTGCGAAGTGATGACCCAGTTTTTAGTGGAGGTTACTCCGAAACACACCCGCCCCGTTCACAACAGCCCCTCCAGCAAACTCGGCATCCACCGAACCCCCCGCTGTGTTTCAGTACTCTGCGAGGTGCCATGAAGCTTTGCTCAGTTGCGGCTGTAGCGAATACTCACACACACACACACACACACACACATTCTCACGCACACATACACACACTTTAGAATAATGTTTTCTAAATGCACACACTCATGCGGATTTGCAAACTCTGCAAAGTCGTGTTATAGTAACAATGATTTTATACATCATATATCATACATATTTTATTATTATTATTATTATGATTATTATTATGATTATTATTGTTATGATTATTATTGTTATTATTATTATGATTATTATTGTTATTATTATTATTATTATTATTATTATTATTATTATTAGACATTACCTCCAGTACATTTTTATTTACTCCCTGTCATTTTATGTTTTGTTTGTTTGTTTTTATTCTTATGAGGCTGGTTCTATTTTATTGGCACCCTCAGTGCTGAGCCACTCTTCCTCACACTGGGATCAGTTCATCCCGTTTATTTCCAGCCCGTGCGTAGCTGGAGGATCCCGGATCACCTCGGGCCATCTTCATTTGCAGTCTTCTCGATAATTAGTTGAATTTTGGGTTGTGTACACTGTTACCAGATCCTGCAGATTTCATCACAAGAAAACATCAATTACACAGTCGGCAGCATGTATAAATTAAAATACTTTTACATGAACATTACTGATTTTTTTCTTTCTTTTTTTTTTTTCATTCCATCTTATTTCTAATCACCGCTTTTCATACACACTGAAGCGTTTTATATTTCTACCCGATTACTCAAGTTAGGACACACTTTTTTGTTGTTTTTGTTCTTTTTATTGTTTTCTTTTTTCACATTTACGGAACGAATACCACTGCGGGGGAAAGAAAGAAAAAAACAAAACCGTCTGTGGTCATGCAGTGAGTAAAAAAAAGAAAAGAAGAAAAAATTCGTATAGTTTAGATTCTTTAGACTAGTTTAGATGACAGCTTTGTGAAAGTCTTGGCGCTCTGTCACGGGCGTCATGAGGAGCCACCACCGGGGCTGGTACTCCAACTGTCTTGTAGAAGTTCCCACCTGCTCTGCACTCGTTGGCTGATTTTTCCCGAAGTTTTCAAAAGAAAACAAGTTCTTTGGAAAACTTTAATTTGCAGAAATTATATTTATGAACATAAAGTAAAACCTTGCCTGTTCTTTTTTTTTTTTTTCCTCACTTTTTCGGTGCAGTCTCAGTTTCCTGTTCATAGCTAAAAAAAAAAAATGGTGTCATGAGATGCTTTTTGTCTCAACGCGGTTTTAAGGAGTGGTTGATATATAATAAAATATTATAATATGATATTATGATTATACTGTATATGATGCATGTGAAACAAACAATATGTGTTTAATTATTAACATATAGTCAAGATTTCTATTCTATTCTAGTGAAGAGAAGTACGGAAGGAGTCTCCAGTTTCAGCGATATACCTTTGTTTTTTGAGATGTTTTGTATTTTTTTATCCATTTGTTTTTTTTTTATTATTATGTAACAAGAAAGAAAAGGAAGAGGATATTGAAGGAACAAATATTTATGGTTTCGGTAGCATGAATGAAGAAATTGTGTAGTTGTAATAATTGAAAATGGTCCAAAACGTTAAATGTAGTATATAAATACTATAAAACTATAATCGTAGTATATTAATACTATAAATGGAGTAAAATGTATCATCTTTTAAAGCATATCATAGGTTTTTTAGATATGCTGTAGTATAAAAAAAATAATAAAACACTTAATAATCAACATGACACCAGCATCAGTGACTCTGCCTCATCACACTGTTGATTATTTCCCCATAACCGCACCACACAGCAGTGTTTAATCCGCCTCCGTTTGACTGTATGTATTATTTATGACCCGCTCGTCCCTCGTGGTTCAGCTAGTAAGTGTTCTGTTACTCTTCAGAGATTAAAGCTTATCTACTCCTACGCCACAGTGTCTTAATCGTCCTCGAGCCTATATTCTTCTCGCCCGTGTTATTTCACTCTCTCTCTCTCTCTCTCTCTCTCTCTCTCCAGAATGTCACGTGAACGCTCGCGACCTGCACGCACGCACGCACGCACACACCTCAAGGGAACATTTCCCCCTCTCACACACGTCTCATTTTCCATTCAGGAACGCCATCGCGATCATCCCATTGTTTATTTTAGCTCCGCATTTGATTGATTCCGCCTTGTCGCTCATGAAAGGGAGAAATGAGTTCATAAAGAAGGAGGTGAATGTTTTGGGGTTTTTTGTTGTTGTTGTTGTTGTTGTTTTTTTTCTCCCCTCACTAAAAAATGGGGGTGAAAACAGGAACGCTAGACAGGTGCTTTCCTGGCATGAGAGCGTTACTGTGGCAACGGTTCCTGCTCCTGTGGGCGGATGCTGCTCCGGAGTTCCAACTTTTCCTCCTGTTCCTTTGTGTCTCTGGTTTTACTTTTTAACCCACAGATTATAGAGCGGCTCGAACCGCAATGGTTTCTTCTTATTTGCTTTTTTATCGTTTTACCTGTAAATTTCGATCAGCTTAAAAAACATCAATTCTAACCTATTTTATTCTATTTATGTTTTATGTTATATTATATATATATTTTTAATGTTTTTGTTTAATGCACTTTTACATATTCAACGGATTTTAATAAACCTTATTTATTTGTTTGTTTGTTTTAATCTATTTGCCCATCTGTTTCTAGATCTATTTACGCGATTTGTTCAAGTCAACCCGGGACTTTTGATTGCACAGTATAACTGTTGTTAGAGGAAAAACTCCATCGATTTCTTGATATAATACCTCGTTATACTAATGCACTAATCCCAGCACTTCACTAGTGCTCAAAATATGTTATTCTTTCATTTCACGTCTTAAACGCTGGCCTCCCGGGAGCTCCTTCAATGGCTCAAACATGTGGAAATGGCTTGGAGCGAGGTCAGAACTGTACAGAGGATGTGGCAGTAACTCCCATATGAGTTCCTGTAATGCGCAAGTGGTGTTGGTGAAGGATTGTGTGTACAGTTCTCACAGACAAATGCGTCTCTTTAAATATTTGCAAGTAAATTTTTTTTAAGGATCAGGCGTTTCCACTCGCTGAATGTTCACGGTAACGACTGCAGTGGGCTCCGAGCCACCTCATCCGGGGTCGTCATTCACAGATGTTCAGCCTCAAGTAGCGGCTAAGAGTCTGATCACCGTACTGTACTTAAAGTCTTCTGTAAATGCCAATAACTTTTATCTTTTCACCCACCAGAAATTTCATTACAAGTCCTGGTTTGACTTGAACACCCCTCGTATTATTATTATTATTATTATTATTATTATTATATTTTTAGATATCCTGCCTTTGCCACTAGGTGGTGGAGGTGTGTCAAGGGAAATGGTACAGTGCTTGTAGGTTTTGTCTTAAATCATCACCAGGATAAAATCCAAAAAGGTCCAAGGTCGCAGAAAGGTCACATGTCTTACTGTAAATAAATCTTTTCCTTACAGTTTTGTCCAACTGAGGTGTCCTAAAGTGGCCGAAGCACGATCTACAGACAGTCCTGAATGGCTTTGTGTATAAAACGTCTCCTAGATGTAAACTCGCGCCTGTCTTGCCATCCATGCACGGTCTAGAGAAGTGTGAAGTGTGATCATCGAGAACATTTCAAGAAGAGCTTATTTTCAGTAATGTCATGACAAAAAAAAAAAAAAAAAAAATCTTCCTGCGCCAGGAACCAAATTCAGATTGACCTTGTTACATATTTTCTTGCCTCCTTTCACTTTGATTAAACTGGGAGAAGGTGTGAAAGCTGATTGGTCGGATGAATATAGAAGCTGGCTGCGCCGCCTGCTTTGACTTCGTCTCATGGCGTCATGCTGTGACAGCATGTGGTAAAAAAAAAAAAAAAGAAGTTCACTCACACACAACCTCACTCTCTCTCTCTCTCTCTGCCTTGAGCTTCAAAACCTCCAGTAGCCACACCCCCAGCCTAAAACCAAACATTAATATTCATGAGTAGCTCATTAATTATTCATACCTTTACCTTTGCTGCGAATTGATCTTCCTGAGCTGTTTCAATCCGGGTTTCTGCTCAGACAAGTAAGGGGTTTTTTTTTTGGTTTTTTTTTTTCCGCAGTCGCTCGTACCCGAAATCGGGAAATAATGAAAATAAAGCACTGGCGGAAGGAAAAAGAAAGAAGTCATCTTGCAATGGAAGGGATTTTTTTTTTTTCTTTCTTTTTTTTTTTCCCCTAGAAGCATATACTAATCACAAAACTTGTCGTGAAAAATGGCCTTGGCATTCCATGCAACATTCTCTGGCATCTCATCAGGCTATTGTATGAGCTGAAAGCAGTTCACGGCCTTCCCAGTGAGCATTAACAGCTTGTCGTAGGACGTTGAAAAAAAAAAAAAAAAGCCCTTTAAAGCACATTTCGAGTCATTTACCTAAGAGCACTGCTTCTCACCAAGCGTCAGAAATAACCTCCCAAACTGCAGGGCTGCTGCTCTCACAGGCAAAGTGGCTTTTTCTTTCTTTCTCTGCTTTTTTTCCTGCATAATTGGTGGCTGTTGTCCTTCTTTGTTCAGTTTTTCTTTCTTTTTTTTTCTTTTTTTTTTTCCCAGCTTACCATAAATCCCCTTTTGCACGCCGCATAATAAATAGCGCCGATCAACCAACACACGACGGAGTTGTCAAACCCGACGTACCCCTAGTCACCTGCTCCATTCACGACAGAACTTATTAAAGCGGTGCTCGCTCTTCATTGGACATCACAGGGCCTAATTTGGATTAACACTGTGTTTCGCCCGATAGCCTTTTAGTTCTTTAAAAGCTTTACCGAACACTAGGAGGTTATCTGTTTCTTAAGAAGCCGAGCCACACTTCAAACGGAGCCATTTGCGTCGACTCAGGTAAACGTGCTCGGAAACACTCGCCTAAACGTCAGTATGACCCGCTCGCCGCCTTTTCCGCGCCTTTGAAGTTCTTATCTAGCTAGCACTCGAAATCCCCCAGGGTTAAAACAGATAGAAGCGAACAACAGGGAACACCGACGTGCTTATTAACACACCGACAACTGGACACGGCTTACCGAGTCGACCACGGCAAGAAATCAACCTTCTGGACACGATCGTAATCACACACTTTTGTGAGCTAACATTAGACTGCTAGCTCTCTTTCTCTTTCTCTCTCTCTCTCTATTTTTTCCTCTTTCTCTCTTTTTGTCTGTGTGCCTGTGAGTATTTGGTTACTTGCACATGCACTGGACCACAGGACGCAGTAATGCTGGTGATTGAGATGAAACTTCTCTTTTGAACATTTGAACAAATTTTAATTATGTTTTATATATTTTTTATAACAGTCTTAAATCTGATGAATTCAAAAAAGAAATCCAGGGTCAGATGTTAAGGATGTAACTAAGTGCTGTCGTACTGAATATCAGCACGGCTGCGGTGCGCTCATAGTGTGGAGTGCAATGCAATACGTATTCAGCACAACAGCACGGCTTCGAGTGTGATATACGACCGTTATACAACAGTTCCACTGACATCATTTATTACTATTATCATCAACAGATTATGACTTGTTTCTTTGTTTAACCTGTTTTTTTTTTTTTTAACTGACTAACCGAAGCTGGCGACCGACAGTTAGTGTAATTAACAGAGGTGAAAGTAGTTTTAAATTAAACATATTGAGTACTGTTAACTTAAATAATTACAATTAGTTCAAATTAATAGACCTTGATGAGTATTTAGAA
>JAOVVA010000041.1:29285198-29298264 GCA_028565275.1 Leiocassis micropogon
TTACTTGGTTAGATGTTTTTGTTTGGTTGGTTGTGTTTATCATTTGTCTAAGCTATACCAATGATTTGTTTTAAAAAATGTATATCTTTTACATATTAGTTTGTTGGTTATTTATGAACAGTTGTCTAATTCTTCCAAAATCTTCCTAAATTCGTTTACTGATTTACTTTATTTTATTTGTTAGTTAGTTGTTATTATTAAGGTTTTTTTTTTATTTATTTGCTGAGTTTCACTTTGTTTCTGATGTTTTGTTTGTTTTGTGTACATTTGGTTGATGTGGTTGGTTTGGTTTGTTACTTACTCAAGTTACTGTAAGTTAGTGGAAGTTACTTAATACAGTATGCGTTGTTCAGAATATCACGCTTCTACTTTCAAAATTTCACTTCGACATATATTTACATATTTACTCAGTAAATAATTTTTTTTATAAAGTAAAAGTGTAAAACAGGGGGCATGAATGATTTACACCCCTCGCTCTCTCTCTCTCTCTCTCTCTCTCTCTCTCTCTCTCTTCTTGTGATAAAATTTTAAGCAGTACTCATGTCGTTCCTGTTGGTTTTTGCTGAGTGGCTGCCCGGTGCCCTGGGGAGACTGGTGTTTGTCTGTCGAGACCTGAACAAGCGAGGTTAAACCGTGTCATCCTTCCTTCCACTCATCCAGCCTGACAGTACAGGGAGGGGCGCTGGCCGACCGGGTCGCGTCACATTAATTATGCCAGTAATCACTCATCAAGTCAGCTGCACAGGACCAGCTGCTAACGCTAACGCCTCACAGCTATGCCGGAATTAGCAGCACACCTCTGGTCATTTAGCTGGCTCAATCAGGCCACCGTGTAGGGTGTGCTCATTTAGACGACTAGCCGCTAGCGTGAGCACGTTAGCAAGAATGTCAGTGTACATTAACACTAAGAAAGGTCTGAAACGGCTCGCTTCCTACTGGAGAAGTGTGAGCAAGACAGACAGCAGGTCAGGGGGTTTTCTTCAACACGCCACGGCTAGAGAGAATCTTCTCACTGCACAGCGTCTATTACTGTAACTGTCTTTTTAACCATACACACACACACACACACACACGGAGAGAGAAGGGTTAAACAGCTACCGATAATCTCCACGAGCCCGAGGTCGTTCCTCGCTTTATTGAACCTGTGACGTTTGAGGATAAAAAACACTTCTTCTTGTACAAACGTCTCGTTTCAAGTTGCATTATCAAGTCGAGGTCACCCTCCAGTGACCAAAACATGAAAAAGAAAGGGGGGGGTGGCTGGGGAACATCATCGTTGTCCACGATAAGTCTGCGATACACAATTTGTTAAAGTTTTGACACCCCTGTTCAGGCCAAATATATTTAGTAGTTTTTTGAAAAGTTACTTCTTCAAAATCAATTAAATATAATTTAGCATGTATTGAAAATAATTGTAATAATAATTCTGTGTTAAAATAATTCAGCAATCAGTATGTTGTAAAAAAAAAAAATTAAAAAAATCAACAGCAACAATCAACTTAATGAATTAACTGTTTGTGTGCTAGAAAAACAGAACTGATTATAAACACCGCACAGTGTGAACATAAAATTAATATTGCTATCTAGCTTTATATAGGAAAAGTTAAATATTTACTAGATAATTATTTTGTAATAATAGCATTTTGTGCATTTTGTTTCCTTCTCAGCACCTTTTCAGATAGGGGGTGGAGCTTATTCTTAGAATATTATTCTAATATATTTATCCTGATTATCCTTATTTAAGCCTCATTTTATTTAGTTTAGTGTTTTTCAGGTATTCTTTTTAACAAAACATATAATCTCCGAGTGTGTTAATTAAACGAAAAGAGTCAAAATAAAAAGTGTGTGTGTGTTTGTGGTTGCACATAAAATATGAGAAAATATTTTCTATTTGGATTAGAAACCTGCGCTTGAACTTTCCTCCCTTTGGATTGGATTGGTTGGATTTTCCTTCCTTTATGACATCATAAGGGGAAAAATATGAGTAAATTGCATAATCCATAAATCTACCATAGTCCATCTGCTCAGCTGCCACATTGTATGAGCACATGTTTTGTAGACCTTGGACACACGTATATTAACCAAATAATATGCAAAAGAAAAACGTTCTTGTGCATATTATTATGAATTAGCATCAAAACACCGAAAGTACAACCCTGCTAAATATATTCTACAACTTGTAGTAGTTGCTAAGCGGTGGTGGTCTAGCCTGAAGTGGCCGGACGCGTAGAAGCTCTCCATCGCACAATGCTTTGTTTTGTCTCTTGTGACCTCAGTCAAGATGTACAGTAGGTTTAATAGTTACATCATAACTGCACTGGTGCTGCACAACTACATGCCAAACAGCACTTGGAATTTCCTTCTGGATCAATAACATATCTACAGTATCTATCCCGTTATCTATCTATCTATCTATCTACAAAGATGTCTGGTCACTTAAGGAAGCTAGCTAGCCAGCTCTTCAGAGCTTTTCTCCATCTTACACTGCCGGTGACATCTTAATTGATAAAGTGTCCGGTCTGACACTCGACACCACAACGTGACTTTTATTTCTTAGTTCAGCTCTTAAAAAGTCACCATGCTCTCCAACTATTTCAATAAACTGAACGTTAGGGTTTTTAGAGAGAATCCTGTAGTTCCAGCGTGATGCATTATTCACACGAACATGGGTCCTGGTGCTCTTTCCATCTTTTGATTATATTTTAAGCGTGTTTTATGTGACCTACGTGAAGAAAGATGGCACTGAGCCTCCGGGGATAATAAAGGGAAGAGCAAAGTCGCATATTTAACTTTGCATGTAGCCATATCAGAACTACTCTCTCTCTCTCTCTCTCTCTCTCTTTCTCTCTCTCTTGCTCTCTCAGACATCTTCACTTTCCCATAACCTCATAGGTGAATGTTTTATTCCCTCGCTTTGAAATTCAACACCGGCGTTCAATCGTCAATTCTCCCCTCGACTCCTCGTATGAATAGGAAATAAGAGATGTATATCAAATAAAGTCGAAATAAAGTGTATTAAAATAGCTGTGTGTGCATGAGAGAGAGAGAGAGAGAGAATGTGGGTGTGTGTACATTATGGCGACAGGGGCCCGTGAATTTAAATGAGTCTTTTATGATATCCATGCTGGAGGCTTCGCTCAATCCATATCAATAATGCAGGGCTCTTTTTGAAATGGATTGTTTTAACATACATTTATTACCACAAACAGAATAATGCAGCATTCCCTCGGAAACGGTCGGAGCGCCTCCGCAGTTCCCCGCTGCTCTTTCGCCTCAGCGTGATGAAGAACGCCGCCGTCTCCGCTTCCGTCCCACCCATGAGGTCTGAATTCACAGCGGCGGTTTGAACAGATTGTGGGTTTGGACAGCGAGTTCTCACGCGCTCGTGTTCCCGGGTTCAGAACATCTCAGATGGGAAGCGTGTTGCCCTCAGGTGTGTGGGTTTACACCGAAATCTTAAACTGGACCTGAATCTGTGTGAACAAACTCAAGGAGGAATGGAATGATTCCATATTACAGAGCTGGAGGAGACATGATTTATAAAATATATATAGAGAGAGATTATCAGATAGAACCAAATTTTACAGCTCAATATCTGAGAGAATTAATCAATCAATCAATTAAAACAAAGAAGTAAACAGACAAACAAACAAAAATAAATAAACAAATGAAAATATTTAGTATAAAATAAGAATGAACAAATTTCTGTGATGTCAAATCTGATAAATTATTTTTGATCATAACTTGCAGAAGTTCGGACACACTTGCAGAAAACTGGGCAGGTGAATAAACAAACAAAGAAACAAACAAATGCTTATTAAATTCTGGAATTTCCTTCGGGATCAATAAAGTATTTATCTATCTATCTGTCTATCTATTTATCTATCTATAAAGTCAGAGTTGGTTTATGAAAATGAATAAGGAATTAATAAATAAATAAAAAGCATTCATTTTAAAATCTGACTTAAAGAAATGGCAAAAAAAAATACAAGTTTATTTCCAATAAGATGATGTGTCTGGATAAAGTCAATCAAAGTTTAGGAACAAATAAATAATAAATAAATAAAGAATTTTAAATTTGATCATTATTCTTTAAACCAAAAAAAATTGAAAGGAAAAAAAGCTATGATAGATAGATATACAAGCATAAAATAGAAAAAAGTCGCACCTAGTTGGGGAAAAAAAATAAAAAAAAAAAATAAAATAACGAAAGTTGAAAGAAAAAAGGCAGTGATAGGTCTAATGGAATAATATATCTGGATAATTGCATAAATGTATCACAACAAAATAACAGGCAAGCTGGTAGATAGACAGACAGACAGATAGATACCTCATTGAGGAAAAAAAAACATAAATTTGAATGGATGGAAGGATTGATGGATAACTTTTTTTTATAACTATGGATTTGATACATTAGATAGAACTTCACCGTGTTCTCAGGGTCATCAGACAGATTTGTGTAGCTTATAATTAAGAATTAGATTTTTTTTCTTCTTATTTTTTTTAAGATGATGTATTTCTAGAGTCTGCCGTTGTTATGCCATCAGCGGCTTAAAGACAGCTCTCAAAATAAACATCTTTCTTTACCAGTCGTGCTTTAGCAGAAGGTGGAACTAGGGGTGAGGATATTTGCGTAACGATCCTCACTTCCACGACTCTCTGTCTGGATCTGATGTTATGAGTGAGTCAGACTGGATGCCACTGTTCTGCCACAACCTGCTAATCTGTGGTTCTCCGGAACTTTTCACTCGGTGTTCCTCAGCAGCATCTGGAGGGTCACGTGGTGCGGTCACCTCGCGCGTATCCAGCGTATGTGTTTCACAGGTGGAAGAAATATCAGGGTTACCTCTGACAAGCTGCTGCTGCTGCAGGGAAATAAATTTTAAAAAAAAGGCACACTGCTCACCGCTCAGTAAATAAAGCTGCACTTTTATACTCCGAAGAAAACTGTCCTAAAACATCGAGCTGTATTTTTATGTCACTTTTTTAGAAGTGCTCACAATAGGGCACTGATGAGTGGTTTGAAGCTTAGTGCTGGGGTAATTACTGTACATTCAGAAGCTTCCTGACTTGCAGGAACACCGTGTCTCCGAAAGAGCAGAGGGAAGGAGTGTGATTTATATAGCAGATTAGGAGATGAGAGCCTGCCACCATATTTCACCGTAAGAAATCAATGCAAGTTTACTTTAAGAGGCTGCAAGTGTATCATTTAGGATCATTCTGAGTAATGCATTAATACTGGTGTGGGTCTTGGAGGCTGTCTTTCTTCTTCTTCGCCTCTTTCCCTGTGGCCTGTTCTCTTACTGTAGCTGTCAAAAGGACAAGCCCTATTTGAGCGGGATTAGTTTCAACTCCAGCAACAACGAGCTCTTGTAGTGACAGTGGTCCAGTCGTCATCACACTAAATGTAAGAAACAAACAAGCCACGTTGTTTGTATGCGGATTACTTAAACCGCTGGACTGGATTGCTGCCTCGACCTCGGACCTGATGAGGAGCAGCTCGTTCAGCGCACAGGGTTATTTTGCCTCGTTACTGTCTAAATCAGGACGTATTATTATGATAAATCAGGTTGACAAAGCACGATGCATGCACACAAAGTGACTTTTTCATTAAATTCTGTTTATCTGTTTAATTGTGAGCGCATTTTATTTAGATGAGACACTATTCAAGCAAAACGTGAGCGTAATTATCAGTTCGAGAACTTAAATTGGCAAACTGAGAGCTTAAATTGGGTAAAGCATGAACAAACATTACAATTTAATCCCGCATCTACCAGCTATCCAACTTTCTTTCTTTCTTTCTTTCTTTCTTTCTGTCTTTCTATTTCTTTCTTAATTGCCTACTTACTTATTAATGTATTTAATTACTCATTTACTCACTTACAGCATTCTTCTCTCTTCTTGTACTTACTAATTTTCTCACACACTCACATATTCCCAAATACTTGCATGTTTCCTGCCGTCCTTTCATCCTTCCTTTTATCTTTTCCTTACTTATATTTACTTGTTAATTTGCCTACTTACTTAATTTATATTCTTACATATTTACATGGTTCCATCCTTCCTCATTTTCATCCCTACTTATTTACCTACTTAAACTTTTACATACTTGCATGCTTCCTTCCTTCTTACTTTCCTAAATTCATTACATACTTCCCTAAATAAATGCATGCTTCCTTCCTTCCCTCCTTCTTTCCTTCCTATGTTCCTACCTTCCTTCTTTCTTTACTTGCTTGTTTACGTCCTTCTTTTCACCTCCCCTCAGTTGTTTGATTACTGTGTTATTTACCTGCTTGTTTCTTGCTTATATGCTTACTTACATCAGGCCTTACTTACTATCATATAGGTGCTTTTATTTATTTACATTGCTTTAACTATTGATTTATTTACGTTTCAACATATTTACATGTTTCCTTCCTTCCCTTCTCTTAACTTACTTACAAATTTAAGTGCATGCTTGTTCCTCTTCTTTCCTCATTCTTTCCTTGCTATCTTCATTTTTTATTTCCTCTTCTTTTCTTCTTTGTTTGCTCTTTCCCTCTTCTCCTTCCTTCCTTTCTTTATTCCTTCAGTGCTTCCTATCTTTTATCCTTTCCTTCTTGTTTCTTTTTTCCTGAAGTCTTCTTTTCATCCTTCTCTTCTTTTCTTGCTTGCTTCCTTCCTTCCTTTCACTTCCCTTCAGTTGCTTGATTACTTTGTTTTTACTACAGTAGATGCACGTATTTACTTAGCTTGCTTTAACTACTCATTTACTTACCATTCATTCCTTCCTTCCCTTCGCTTAACTTACTTACATACTTAATTGCTTGTTCCTCTTCTTCACTTATTCTTTCGTTGCTATCTTCACTTCTTATTTCCTATTCCCTTCCTTCCTTTCTTCTTTACTTCCTTTTTCCCTATCCTCCTCCTTCCCTATCCTCCTCCTTCCTTCCTTTATACTTTATTCTTTCCTTATATTCTTCCTTCCTTCTTATTTCTTTTTTCTTTAAGTCTTTCTTCCATCTTCTCTTCTTTTCTTCCTTCCTTCCTTCCTTTCATTTCCTTTCAGTTGCTTAGTTACTTTGTTATTTACCTGCTCGTTTTTCTTGCTTATATGCTCACATACATCAGGCCCTACCTACCTACGTATAGGTGCACTTATTTACTTAGCTTGCTTACGCTCATAGTTATTTACTTAATATTCTAACCCTTTTTTAATTTACTACACTCACTTACAGTACTTTTTCACCTCACTTGCTTACGCTGGTCTTTTACTCAGGTACGTGGTCGTACCACGCTCTACACCCTGCTCTCCACTTGAGATTTTGTCGATTGTGGTTTCAAATCTAATAAACACAGGAGTGCCCAGTTACCACAGATACTTCTGAATATTCTCTAAATGAGTTCTGACGTGCAGTTTGGAATGAGCGCAACGATCACGGATCGGACAAGCTTTATTTTTATAGTAACGGACTATGCGTAATGGAATATTAATGGACTCGGCAATGTTGTAATCGAGTGTAATTTCTGTTGCATAATGCAAACATCCGGACTTCGACATCTTAATCCGAGCTGTCGGAGGTAATTTGTGCACATTATACAGATCCTCAAATGTGTCTGAATGTAGGCGTAAACACAAACACGCTTCCATTGTGCCTCTGTCTCTCTTTTTCTCTGTCTGTCTCTTCTCTTTGTTTGTGGCCGTTCAATAAATACAAAAATTAATAAATCAAGGACATAACATATGTACGCTATCATGCATAGAAGCACAAACACTACAACACGCACCCTTGAACAGCACCGCCCTAAAGACACACACGTTCACACAAACAAAGGAGCACACCTTTTACTGCTGGTGACATCTGGAGTGTTTCTGCCTGGCTGGTGTTTCTGTCCCACTGCGAGTGACACTCTGGGTGCAGAGGAAGCCTTCTGCCCCATCCACCTTCTGCCTGTCTATCAGAAAATAAATATATAATCATCACCCCACACCCAGTGCATTAGGCTAGCCATGTGTGATAATCGGATGTAACAGTGAGATTAGTGATCCCTTTAACGTCCGGGCCCCGATAAAAGCGAAAGTCGTTGTTATTCAGATGCTCTGTCGCCTTCGGTTACACGGAGGTTTAAGACCTGCATCTCTGTCCCGCTCGTGCTGTCCTCCACCTTTGTTTGGTTTGTCTGCTCGTCTTCAAGGAATCGCGTGTGACCCAAGTCACTTCAAAGCAAGATGAAAATAGGGGTAGCGGCTTTGTTGTGCCTCTCTGAATAGCCTCTCCACGTTAATAAAAAAACACATATGAAGTTTTTAGTAGCAGTGTGAAAGATACGTATTCATCTGTCGGCTCAGTGGACACTCTGGACTTTAAATGTGAAATATAACTGCAGTATACTCAGTTAAAAGGAATGCTTAATATACCCTTCTGCAAACAAAGCAGACTGTCAAGTTGTGTCCCTGGTAGTACTGGGTACATTATACACAGATTATCGCAGGAATGTTGGCACAAATATTCAGAATTCCAGTAAAGTTATGTTAAACATTTAGGCATTCAACCAGGAGATTGGAATGACCTTAGACGTCAAAGTAGTCTGGGTACTAAAGTTAGGGTTTGTGGTAGTAGGTTCTGGTTTGTGGGGTAATAAGTGAAAATGGAGTAGATAGACGTTACTGGGTGCTGATTTGTGGTTTATTGCACTGTGCTCGGAGTAAATAAAAAATCTTGGTTAAGTAAATCAAGACCTAAGGATCCATGATAAGAGAGTTAGAAGCTGTTTAAATGGGATCTGAATCAGTTTGCGTCATAGTGAGCACCTGAGGATCTGGGGCAATAGCGTCCTAAGAACCCGAGGATCCGGTCCAGAACCTGAGGATCCAGCATAACAGAATAAATATCTCAGAACATTGGTTGATAAATCCAGTACCTGAAAATCTAAACAATTAATGAGAACCCAGAAATCTGGGGTGATGGTTATATGGTTGAGTCAGGTGACTAGAATCAGAAGGTAGTAGTGCCAGGACCTGATAATCTGAGATAACCAAATCAGGACAGTCCTGTAGATAGATTTTGGACCTAGGGATCCAGTGTAACTGAGTAGGAACCTGAGGATGATTGAGTAAAAGAATTTAAAACCACTATATCAAACAACATGAGGACCAAAAGTAATAAAGAGTCAGGTCACTAAGATCTAAGCCACGGGGTCTTGGGGAAGTACAGACTATCCCAAATATCTGGGGCAGAACCTGAGGATTTGTTGTAAAAATATTAGAATGCCAGGGCACTAGGATCAGGGGTTATAGATTCTGGACCCTGGAATCCGACTTAATCGATAATTGAGTACTAATTTGAGAATGCTGGATAATCGAATCATTGTCTTAAGTCCTGTGGTATTAATCAGAGCCTGAGGGGCTGGAATAATTAAGTCAGGGCAGTATGATATGAGGTGATACTGTAAGGAAACTAGGTTTTGGAGTAATAGAGTTGGGACACCAAGATAAGGTAAAATACTGTAGGTGTTGGGGTAGTAGAGTCAGGGTACCATGATCTGGGCACTGCATGCTGGGGTGATAAGTTCACAACTTGAGCTTCTGAGGATAAAGAGGCAGGAAATTAAGATCTAGGGCACTACAGTAGATAGTTGGAGTAATACAGTCAGAACTTGAGAATCTGGAGTAACTATATCAGGACAGTAGGAGTTGTGGTAGAAGAGTCAGGTCACTAAGATCTAGTGCGATAGGGGTTGTAATGTCCAAACTTTTGGAGTAATTAAGGATCTTTGGAGGTGATGTGGTAGGCCCTGAGCGTTTGGTCTTAGATTTGGATGTGAGGTAATAGGGTCAGGACCCAAGGAACTGGGGAGTGGATGGATAGCCAAGAATTGTTACCATCAAGTGGGACTGCAGGGGCTTTGGAGCTACCCCGGGAATGTGGTTATAGCTGCCCCACAGTGCCAAGAAACTCTTTGAACACCTTCTTTTCATATTTGGTTTCCTGACATTATTATTTATTCAATTCCCAGAATGTAATCTGTTCTATAACTGCATTTCTCTTTCTCTCTCTCTCTGTCTCTCTCGCTCTAGAAACCTTTGACTAAATGTTTTTGCCAGTAAAATATAAACCAGCCTCCACTTGAGATTCCTGATTGCTTTGTCAATTGATTTTTTTGCTGTAGATTGTCTACATTCCAGACCGGTTCGTTTTACTGGATATGGGTGATACAGTAAAGGAGGTGTATTTAAATATAACACTAATCTTTAATTAAAATCTCCTTCCTTTTATACCTGATCAGGTTTGTTTTGTTTTGTTTTGTTTGTTTATTTTTCCGTATCCGCTCTAAGCTCTCTAAACGGATCGTCCCTCCTTTTTTTTTTTTTTACATTTATTTATTTATTTTTAAACCACAAATACATTATGTGCAGAGTTCCTGAGCGCTTTATTTGTTATTACATGTCTAAGCAACGATGCCTGAGAGGAATGAAAATGGTCTCCTTTCAAAATGTCATTAAAAAAATCATTATCGGCTCACTTTGACCTTTCTTTGAGTAACTATGCCTCTGTGCTTAATTTGGCATACATTATTGATGGAGGCCCATCCGCATTTGCCGAAACGATTCCTCTTCTCAATATCTGTCACTCATTTACTCCTGTGAAGAAACACACGCAACGCTGCGCTACGGCATTCTGTCAGCGCCGCTCGCCTTTTTACCATGGACAATTAACCGCCGTGTTTTACGAAGATTAATCTGTGGGTTATCGTCGCTTCGCTTGCTTAATTAGCATGCAGAAATCTTAAGAAAATAAAGTGGATTGTGACTGATTTGTTTTGTCTAAATGATGTATTGCAGATAACTTGATTTATTATATTTTATATCCCTGCTACAATATCTGAGTGTGGAACATAATATAGAAATGTAAACTTTTCTTTTTACAACTTTTTGTTTGTTTGTTTGTTTGTTTTTTTTACAATTTGTGTAAGATAAAACTTTAGCCAGCTCTAAAGTTTTTTTTTTTTATTATTTAACAAATTCAGTAAAATGACATCATACTACTTTGACAAATACTACTACGTACTGTATACTTCAAACAACTGCATCACAAATTTTGTGATGTGTATTTTTCAACTAATGGTATTACTGTTAAGTATTATTTTACTTAATTAATAATTTTAAACGTGTGTAAAAAAAAAATTGCAATAGTCCCAGCATTAAAAAAAAACATTAAAAAAAAGTCTTTCTTGAAGTTTAAAATATTACATCCTGTGCTAAGCTGTACCATGTTAATATGTACATTTAATTGACAGTTTAAAAGTTAAATAAAAGTTCATATCATAATAATAATAATTAAATCAATTCCTGTTTTATATTTGTATTTTCTTATAAGCTAAAAAATCAACACAACAAAAAGTTGTAGCATGAGACAGCAGAATTATAGTCATTCGGAAGCCAGCATAATGTTCATCTCCGAGACGCACCAATACATTTCTGATTATATTTTATTATAATTTATTATTTTTTTCCCCTTCCCCTCATATCAGGAGTGGCAAGGCACTCAGGCGCCACTAAAGTACCTATGATATAACCATGGCTCCCAACTTTCCATTAATTGGGATATCAATAATTAACAGCCTCATAAACTACGTAAATAAATCATGTTGAATGCTTACAGCACGACCAAAACTCTGTCGAGAAGGACATTCAGATATTAGTTCCACCAGACCTTCAGAACTTCAGTCTTCATGTTACTCTTTTTTTTTTTTCCTCTCGATAATGTAATTGCTGTGGCTTATTAGAGAGCATTCGCCGCTTTGATGTTAAATGGAGCAGGGAAACTGAACAGGTCGAATGCCTCGAAATCTGTGAGTATTTCACATTTCCTTCTTTTCTACTTAGCGCCACAATCAGCAATCGCATTTTATTTTATTTTTTTTTCCTTTTAATGATCTTGCTCAATGACCAGCTACACGCTGATATTTCACTAACGGGAGTGTGTGCTGTGATTGGTGAGATTTTACAAAAAACTTTTGTTCAGTTGTTTTCTGACCTCTTACTTTTATTTATTTTTTTGATAAATGCTCAATGTGTTGTTTATTCAGTTTATATTTTATTTTATGTATATTTAATGTGAACATTGTTTCTTTCGTTTTAAACTGTCTTTTTCAGCTTTATCTTGTGCTAATATTTTAACTTTAACGTTCTGATAACGCTTCTGGTTCTGGCGCTTTCTTTATTATTATTATTTTTTTTAATTTATTTATCAAACATTTACTTTGTATTGAAACACAGAATTAATGAGCGATACCAATGTACTAACGTATTTTTAGATATTTTCGTACATAACTATTTTCATAACGTATTTGTGCAAATAAAAACAATCTTTTAACTTATATCATTTTGTAAATAAATAGCTTAGTTTGGGCTATCCGTCTGTGCATCTCACTTCGTAGTTTTCCCAGTAAGCATAAAAAAACTAAAAAATGCACGGTTTGCGCTATAAGGTATACATTATTTTATATACAACTTTTTTTTTTAAAAAAAAAGCTTTTTATTTGGTTAGTTTTACCCCCTCCAAAAATTTAAAATATAAAAATCAATAATTCTAAATTTAAAATAATAATATAAACATTTATATTCTAATAAAAAGTAACATGCATAGCATTGTAAAGAGCATTACCTGTATAACCCAAGCTAATTAAAAAAAATCTAAATAATAAGCAAATCTTTAAGTTTAAGGATAACTAGGTCTGAAGTCTAAGTAATTAATTAAATCAATTAATTAAATGTATTTTTTAATCGTTATGGCAAAGTGAAAAAAAAAATCTAAATGATTTTAAATAGATGGTTTGTTTTGCTATTTTTAAAATAATATAATGGTAGATTCGATTTTTATAATAATAATTATAATATATAATTTATTATTTACATTTGTTAGTCTATGTTTGGCTATGAGATTCTCTGTGCTTAAATCATCAGGAAATCATATAATGCCCTCAATTATTATTATTATTATTTTGTGCTAATCAAGGGACATTGGGTTTGTTAAGTGGTAAAAATAGAGTTTTATTATGGAAAAAAAAAAAATAAATAAATAAA
>JAOVVA010000041.1:29303447-29325202 GCA_028565275.1 Leiocassis micropogon
GTTTATAAAGCACCCATTAGACCTTTAGTGTGTTTTTTTTTTTTTTTCTTTTCATTTAATAATCACAAGCACTACTGATTCAAGTATTCTCCCTATTCTATCTATTTTATTCACTTTGACCATCTGGTATTGATTTTTCTCTTCGACAGAATTTAAGTGATTTTATTTTTCAACACGAGGTGAGAGTGCAGTGAACACTGTGAACCAATTAAAAGACTGAAATGAAGGACTGAAGTAAAAAAGCAGCGCAGAACGGGGACGCTCCCCCGTAAAGGAAAGCAGTCTGAAGTCCAGGCCGCCGATGCGGTAACCGGCACTGGGAATTCTTTCATTGAAAATGCACAACAAATGAATTGGCTGAAGACCACACGAGGCTCGAGCCGCACCGAATTAGACTGATTGAACACTTCACTAAGTGAGATGACTACTTTAAAGATCAATTTACACATCACACTGCGTATTGATCAGGCTATTTGCAGGCCTCAGCTTCTCGGGGAGAGCGTTTCAATTAACTGTACATGAAAACAGCGCACAGAGGAACGCAGCCCTTTTTCGCTCGCTTACATGAAGAAAAAAAACTAACTGGTATTCACCGCCGTCTCGCTTTTTCTTTTTTTTTTTTCCCCCTGAGGAGATAAATTATTCGCTTGTTTATTTCAGTAAATTTTCAGGTTTTTTTTTAAACAAAAATTTGCATATTAAAATGTGGGATAAAATTACAATTGCATCAGCTGTACCCAAACATATTCATGATTCATCTGAAACACATTTAACTCTCAGTACCTTTTCATCAGTGAGCAGACAAATCGTTTTGTCTGTGTAATGGGGGCTTCTTTTTTCTTTTTTCCTGTGAGCTGGACGGCTTGCCTGGTCGATCTGCTTTGCTTTGAGCACCATCTCGGTTCTGTGAGTAATAGCAAAGAATGATCTCGTAGACGAAATCAATCAGCCAATCAGCTACTGGTTTCTTCTGGAGTCTTTTAAAAGCGAAAGTAATGATCAGAGTGGTGTGGTCATTATCCACACCATCTCTTACATCTGTCTCTTTTTTTTTATCCCTGATGGACATGAAACAGAGAAAAAGGGGGGAAAAAAGCACTGCACGCTGCATTCAATAAACTCCAACTGCATCACAGTGATCGAGAGCTCTAATATCGTCTGTGAAAGATCTATCCAGGTCACACAGTATTTACAGTACAAAGTTTCACTAGTAAGAGTTCTGCTGAAATAAGAAGCACTGAAAAGTTCGACATCTGTTTAGAGCTTGCTGGAATTTAACATCAAATCCCTTTTTAGTGATCAGTTTAAGATCAGTGATTTTAAATAAGATGCTTTGGTCTAAAGTAGTTATGTCATGTTTGACCAAAGATCAATTTCAAGGTAGTTTTAAGCCTTTTTTCCCCCCCATTAAAACCCTTGCGGTCGGCTATCCGTCAGGGAGGATACTGTAACTTGCATTTTTTTCCTAAAGAAAATAACAGAACTTAAAATGCTCCATCATTTTTTATTGTACACATACGTGTAGTACATCATTTGAATCTGTACTTTTAGACCTCACTCACAATGTCAACAAAACATTGTGATTTTGTAAAATGAAGAAAATAAACCGGTGCGCTTTCATCCGTCTTAGTCTCCGTAATAATATCTTTCAGAAACACGTCGCTAAAATAAACTGAAACTCAGTGAATAAAAAATTTAAACCAATATATTATTTTCTGTGAGTAAAGTGAGCAGGATGATTTTCACATCATTGTAAAGCAAAAACTCTGGGCTACAAGATCCAGTTCACAAAATTCTTATCCAAAAGACAAGCTTGTACATAAATCTTGCTCACATATTATTGTAGTCCAGTTTGTGCTAAATACAGTATAATCAGACTCGAGCCATTTATATGCTTATAAGAAGCTGAAAAATACACAAACGTCAGGGCATGTCGAAACCTTTCCAGGGCCACAAAACACAGACCCCAGAGAGTTAAATTTTTTGTATGTTATGATTTAGAGGGTTAAAAAAAAAAAAAGGAGAATTTGAAAAATCTGTCTGCTTTCCGGAGCAACATCTCCAGTTTATTTCTTGTCCAAACAAATTGTTTCAAGCTAAATAAATTACGCAATATTTATTTTATTTATATATATATATATATATAAATAAAATAAATATTGCATAATTTATTTATATAAATATATATATATATAATTTTTTTTTTTTATTAGTACTTTACCCGGCCTGTATCCTGACAGCTGATGTGGTAGAATTCTCTGCATAGACATATACAAGTTCACAATGTTATAAAACAATCATAGAATTAACATAAAAATCAGCAGATCCTTAGATCAGATCACATTGTCAGCTGCTTCATTTACATGGACCCCAATATTCCACTATTAATCAGAATAACAGCCCAATCAGAATAAAAATGCATCATGCGACCCACTTGGTTGAGACAGATCTGAGCCCGATCTGGCCCGAACGGAAGAAAATTCACACCTTTGGTAATTCATTTTAATAAATAAATATTAGCCATGTAAACACTTGATTTGATTTTGTCTCTCTAAGCATTCTTGCCCCACATAGGGATACCATTAGGCGGGGTGACGGGTTTCCTATATATTATGCAGCCTACAGTTGGGTTTGTGGTTATTTAGGCATGCATTTTATTGTTGATAATATGTTGCATGAGTGTTAATAATAATAATAATAATAATAATAATAATAATAATAAAGTAGCTAATTAATTTTTATTGCATGATTTTATATGAAACTAGATCAAGGAGAAAAGTGTTGAGTTTTGTTGCACACAAAACCATGTTAATTACAAAGACTGTGAAGATCATAAGAAACTTACAAGAAGATCATTAGAAACTTTATTTATGTTTCTTATGATCTTCACAGTCTTGTCAGCGTTGTCAGATTTGTCCTCTACCAGTTTCAGTTTCACGTCAACATTCAACACTGGCTTCAACATTCTCCAAAAACCCATTGAATTTAAACCACTTGCACTTGTATCTTTACTTCACTGATCACATGAAAGAAAGAAGCGTTGTGATTGGCTCACCAGGATGCGTCGGATTTTGCTTAAAAATCAGCAAGTTTGTGTTTTGCTCAAAAGAAAGTTTAAAGCTTCTTAAATAATGTTTTGTTATAGAGAACCTTGTGTGTCAGAAAATGTGTAAAAATTCTGAAAAGTCAAAAATTTTTGTTTATCGCATTCTGCTGTCAAACTGTTCATTAGTACATCAATCAGCCATAACATTAAATATTGTGTAACCATACACCTAATATTGTGTAGATCCCCCTGCGCCATTAAAACAGGCATGGACTACACAAGCCCCTTGAAAGAGTGCTGTTGTACAGTACCTGCCACCATCATCATAGCTGCAGATCATTTAAGTCCTGTACAGTAAGTTGCGACATGAGGCCTCCATGGATCCACGCTGATTTGCTGGAAAATAATTGTTGACACACTGCATGTTGTTAATGAATGCATGATTTTAAACGCTTAATTTTTTCCAAGTCAGGTCCAAGTGAAGTCATTAAAGTCGCAAATCTTTTTTTAATTATGACGAGTCGAGTTGAAATATAGCACGTGTGTAACTCAAGTCTCAGGTCATGTGACTCGAATCCATACTGTTACAACAACACTGATGAGACGTAAGCCGTAAACACTTAAATTAGGTGATTTTTGCCTCGAGAATCTTTTAGTATACAGCCACAGATGATTAATCCATCTGCTGCTGCTGTATTTCGGTTATTTAACTTTTTAAAGGAAAAAAGCTAGATAGAATAAAAAAACAGCTGTGGAGATTTTTCAGCAGTCTCATCATCTGTTTGCTTTCTTTCGGAGATAGTTTTAAATCATATGCATGTGTATGTCCTTGGAGCTGCTCGCACGGAGGGTTTTATTACACTCCACCAGGCTGTGCATCGGCTCTTCTTAATCTCAGAGAGGCTAGTGTTTTCTCATGAGGCAGCCTGTGATAATAAACTGATGAGTTGAGTCAGGTGTGCTACAGCCCAGGGAATGTTAAACAGTCCACCGCTGGGAAAACAAAGGCGAAACACTGATCTAACAGTCTCCATAACACACATACACACATGCTTACACGGGCTGTTGATGAGTTGAATCGCAAGGGGGGAAACCGAACCGCTCGCTGGAGGAGGGGTACGCCTTCTTTCAAGTGGTTAACACCTGCTTGGAAAGCTTTTGTTAAATTTTTTAGGAATTAAACTGGAAAAAAATAAACAACCCTACACTTTGCCAGTGTTCGCAGATACAGGACACTTGGCCTGATTTTGCAGAGTCGGCTCATTTCAGTATTACAATTGCAATCGGAATAAAGCGAACTACAGAGCGGACTTTGGGGACTTTTAATAAATAGCTCTTACACCTCACGACTACTTTGGGCTATTTAATTAATTTAAATTACAATTATTCTTCCAAAATTGCTAAAATAATGATACCTCTCAGCTCCGGGGTCCTTAGCTCCATTCTGAGCTCGGGATTTTCTCTTTGTGGTGTTTTGAATGTTCGCTTCATATCCCTGGCACTCATCTGTGTTCCCCGGCTTCTTCATAAGATAAGATAAGATAAGATAAGATAAGACAAAATAATACTTTATTAATCCCAGAGGAAATTCCTGTACCTGAGACTGCTCCAAGAGCAAAGAGAGTAAAAAAATATACATGCAATGAAGTAATAAATAAAATTATTATTATTATTATTATTTTATTTTTATTTTTTATTTTTTATCCACAAACTAGACATATGATAGACAAAAGCACAACATAACAACCAGTAGCAATAGAGTAGCAGAAACCAGATTCTGATATGAATTTATGTAACAGCACTGTCGAGTAATATTGCTAAATGATATTGGACATAATTTTGCTAAGCAATATTGCACATGATATTAAATTCTTCTTACATCCTGTCTTATTTCATTGGACTTGAGGTTCACCTTTACCCTGACCACTAAAGAATGGGCATGAATGAATTCAAATGCTGTTACAGGAGGTTAAGATAGTCCCCAACTTACCAACATTCAAGTTACGAATTTCCGCAGATACGTACAGACTGCGGTTCTACTTTCAGAAGTAGCTCACGTGTATTGAACAACAAATAGACTCTGCAGTGCACCAGATGCCAATATTTACAAATATACTGTATACAACATTTTCAGTGTGTAAGTGAATATGTGTAAGTGAATGTATAAAATGTCTATTGTCCGTTATATTGTATGTGTGTGCGTGTGGGGGTGTGGAAGAAATGTCGGCCTCACCGGTTTCAATGAATCAGTTTGGAAGCACGATGATAGAGAATATCTGTCCTGTAAAGCTGTCCTGGTGGTGAATAATCCCAATTTTGGAAAATCCTCAACAAAACAGAGTTCACTTTACAATACAGTGGAAAACAGCTCTGAGACAAAATGGCTTCTGGGATTCCGCTCGTGATTAAAATGTGCAGAGACGACACTGTTACATTTCACTGTGAGATTCGCTTCCTTAGGCGCAGTAACGATTTTCACAGTGTGAGGAAAGGGGGCAGAGATTTAGTCAAGTGTATTGGTATGATTTCTATTTATATCAGACTTAAGAACAAATCGAACTTACAAACGCGCTCCCGGAACAGAGCCTGTATGAAACTGTATGAAACTGTTCGAAAGTTGAAATTCAGCTTATCAGGTGATGACCAGGTAATATGAACAATTTTTATCACATCAGTGTAGATTACATCTTTAAAGCGTCCCCTATAGGACTCATGGGCTCGTGGAGGATCTGGTCACCACCTGATAAATTGAACCAAAGATTTAACGCAGGAAGCAGAACGCAGGATTCAAACCTGTGTATGTATTCCTCAAGATTGAAACAGCACAGACCCCAGAAATGACTAAGTTCAACAGGATTAAATTTGGTGCGTCAGCTCCTTAAGTGGTCACGCTGTTGATATGGAGACAAAGAAAGCAAAATATCTACTCAAGGTCTACTAAAGAGAGCGATGGAATCACCGTTCAACCTCCAAGTCAATCAGGGTTAACTCTAGCCATTCACGGATAGCGTAGACAGCGGTTTCTTTGAGATGATATAGTGTTAGCATCTAGCCCTTGCTAGCCACCTGTTTCATGGCGAACAGATACCTCTCCTTCATTAAGTTAAAAAAAGGAAAACAAAAGAGCTTCATTCATTAAAAGTGTCAGAAAAAGATTTTCCAGTCTGGTTCTGTGGCTCGTTTGATCCAGTTCCATCTCTGTAACTGCTCTCATTTCCTCTCGCTGAGATCTTTGGAAGGAATCCCACGTTGTCATTCTTGTTACCAGTATTAGCATAAAGCGCGCGTTTTACAGATGAAAAGAAAACACCACCTCCTTCACTGGAAAATTCCCATGGCATCGATCACCTCTAACAAGTTTTCACGAGAACGTACAGATGATGGGGAAATCACTTTATTCTGCGCTTTCGGCTTCCGAGGCCTTGGTGTAGAATAAAAGCGCAGTTGGGTTGCAGCGGGTACACACCGGCTCTCTATCGCTCTCTCTCTCTCTCTTTCTTTCACATACACACAAACACACACACACACACACACACACACGGCAGTCCGTAGGTGACAGTTCACGTCTCCTGTCATCAGCTTTTACTTGCATCAAAATGACTGAAGCTGCAGAATCTCTCCAGAGAAAAGTGATTGCAGGAGTTCCTCTCTATTTCTTTATACTCCCCCCTTTTCTTTCTCTCTCCCACTCTTCTTCTCCTTCATCATCCCATTATATGGAATATGACATCCTGTCACAAGTCAAAGCATTGCTTAGTCTTGAGTTATGATGTACCTGTGAGGCTTTCTGCTCTCTGAGATTACCTCATAACTGTTTAGCTCAACTAGTAGAACAGATCGTCGCGTCCAGACCCACTCCATGCCGTCCCGCAAACGGACTTTTTTTTCTTTCGCCCGGGACCACCTTGTGACATGAGTACTCATATGCTTGCTTCCTTTTTTTTTTATTATTTCTCTCTCCTTTCCCCTGCTTGCTTTTACTCTGCAACATTAATGATACTGACCCGTGTTTGAACTCACACAGTTTTCGGTCCGGATTTGGCCGAGGTGCCTTCAAAGTGTCACGTTTCACACACACACGCACACACCATGTATGACCTTCAATAATTCATTCATTTAAAGATGTTCTGACAGGTTGTTTAATATTTATCGAATTAAGAAAGCAGCATGGTGGAGTTGTCTGACATAAAACAGGAGAAGAAACAGAAGGAATGTGTACTTCAGGCAACTTATTTTTTTAAACCCCTTTTAAATAAGACAACCCGCATCGAACAAAGCTCGCAATCTGTTTTCTCTCACATCTGTATATTCGATAATTCATAAGAAAGATGATAAACTCTATTCCCCATACATAGTGGTCTGGTTTCAATTAGCAGCTTCTGGAAGCTAATAGACGCTCTGAAAAATGACATATTACTGCAAATTATCCCGCGCCGTGTTTTGATAACCTCACTTGAATACAAGAGTGGTGTTCTTTTGTGGGTTTGCTTCATGCTTTCATTTCGGCTCTCATAACAAATCTTGGGGATTTAAGTGGTGGGCTGAAAAGTTAGTCGAGCGAATGTGTCTTTGGGGAATGCTGGACCTGGGCCGAGTTTCACAAGACACCTTTTTCATCTGCGTTTCATTTCTCTGCCTCGACAAGGACGATGCCGCCATGTGCAACTCGATACTCCAAGGCGAACTGCAACTAGTTTTGGCCCACTCATGATCCGTCCCTGTGAAATTCTGTCAGGACGTGCAGTCCGTCTTCCAATAACCGTGTTAGAACATGAAACAAAAACCTTTACCGTGTAGATGAGGCACTCGGAAAAACCCCAACAACTGGTATCAGTGTGGGGCTGAGGCTGACTGTTTCCACGCACTACAAAAGTCTTGCCATCTACTACAGTAGACGTACTTATACATGTATAAATTATATATACAGTATATACAGTATATGTTTTTAATATAAATGTTGTGCTGTAATATATATATATATATATACTGTAACAGGATATTTGTAGCGTGTGGAAATAGTCAGCCTTCATTTTCAAAGACGAAAATATAAAGGGTTCACACCTATGTATTTTCTATTATGCATTTGTTTTGTATCATATTTCAATTCAATTTAATAATAAATAATAACTCACATCCATTTAGCTTTTTGGTGGGAATATAGTTTTTTACTGACACCTTATACAACTTGTTTTAAAATATAAATGTCATACTGCAAATTTACCTGGTAATGATTTAACAAAAAAAAAAATCTTTTATCCTTTAACTACATAAAATTGATATAGTCATGCTGTAACTTAGTAAAATATACACAGTCATGTTGTAACTAAGTACAATATATGCAGTTATCATGTTCAAAACAAAATATATACATATTTTACACAACTTTCTTGCATTTTGCTGGGAATATATTTTCGTACTGTCACCTAATACATCTTGGTAAATATACATGTCATGCTGTAACGTAAAAAAAATTATCCTGTAACTAAGTAAAATTGACATAGTCATGCTGTAACTTTGTAAAATACAGTATATTGAGTTATGCTGTAACTACAATGAGTAAAAATGTATGTGGTCATCTTGTAACTAAGTAAAATATATGCAGTTATCCTTTTCTAAACAAAATACAAGGTGACACAAAAAAACGGGAACTTTTTTACAATCCAATAAAACTAGAAGTGATAAAAGAAATAAATTTTATTGCCCGTTCCACTGATCCATGATTACTAAAATGGCGGAGTGTTTACTTGCTAAATGTCACAAACCCGCAGTGCTACCACCTGCTAATGGCTACCAATACGCATTTCAAAAATTCTCGTTATTCTGTGTCACCTTGTATATATAGCTGGGCTGTAAATACTGTAAGTAAACTACATTATCTGGCAATAAATAAATAAATAAATAAATACACTCCAAGGTCGCATTTATTCACCTTGAGCTTTGATTACAGCACACAATGTGGCGTCCAGTTCAAGTGTAATAATGATTGCTCATGCTCTCAGAAGCACTCTTTCAGAACCTCAGTCCTAGTATATACCCCATGCCATCAGGGAAGAAAAACTCCAGAAATCTCATAACCTGGTCATTCAGTACATTAAGGTCGTCAGCTGACTTTATTTGTTTAGTAACTTTATTTGTCTTTACTGTTTTTTTTTAAAATTATTATTATTTTATTATCTCCAGTCATGATCTTCCACAAAGTTGACGGTTCATCATTCTTCATCTAGGTTTTTATATTTATATGTTGAGAGTTTCTTAACTCAGTTTCATTGATTTAAAATCTCCTTAGCTGTTTTCTTTGCTTGATACAGCCTGATAATTTGACACCTTTAAAAGCGTCCACATGACCCTTCTGATTATTATTTTTTTTGTTTGTTTGGCCAGGCATGTATGTGCTGTCACTCTGTAGCTAAAGTTAACTATATACTAGTATCCTGTAACCAAACAAATATATGGTTGTCATGCTGTAAGTCAGTAAGATTTATGTAGTCATTCTGTTACTAAGTAAAATACGAGGGGTGTTTAAATCAAACCAGGACTCAGCACAAGAAAAAGTCCAAGCACATCCTGTTAGTCATGCTGGTAAGTGTCAGGTGTCTACTATTTCCGCATGGTGGCATTAACGTGACAGGCCATGAGAATTGCGTGCTAAGTGGAATGGTATTCATCCTTGTTAGTGCAAGCATGGAACAGCGTGCTGTGATGAAATTTCTGGTGAACGAAGGCGTAAAAACCAATTGACATTTACAGATGTCTTAAAGCACTGCGACTCTTAGCCACGGTAAAAATTTGTTCACGTGGACATTCAGAAAGTGGAACGCCTCATCCTTGAAAATGGACAGATAACTGGGAACTGACCTCACTCCAGACCATTTCCACATGTTTGTTGGGAGTTCCTGGGAGGCCGGCGTTTCAGTCATGAAGCAGGCAGTCTGAGCATGGCTCCAGCGTCCTGAGAACACTTTCAACCGTGATGGTATCTAAGCACTAGTGACACACTGGGATAAGTGTAGCAGGATTTGTATTCTTATTCTGCACAATCGAAAGTCCCGGTTTGACTTGAACGCCCCACACATTTGTGTCAGCCTGTAACTAAAGTAAAATAAACACAATTCTGCTTGTATTGACTAACACTGTTAGTTTTCACTTAGTCTTTTGCAGCAATTAGGAGAATAACACGCAGTAAGCTCATCTTGGCGGGCGTAATAAAGGTCATTTATAAATGTGCTAATTGTTTAACTTACACTTTTAGAATTTAGCTGGTCCTGAATTTTGTTGCACAACCGCTGACATGCGGATAAACACCCTAGTTTAAAAAAAAAAGAAAAAAAACGAATAATATTTTAATTACTTTTTCTTTGGGCATAAAATGTGTTTTTTTTTTTCTCCGCCTTTGGTACAGAAGTCATTTGTACAGACAGAAAGGAGAAGCTGTCATGTTTTCACCTTGACCGAAGAGGTATTTTTAGACAACCGGAACTCTTTATGAATCTTCACAGTGAAACAGAAAGTCCACCACGGACCACATAAATGAACAGGTCATGACCTGGGAGGGGGGTTTTCCACGACGTGTTGCTCAGACTCAGACCTGTGTGATCCTGATTCCGGGGGGAAAAAAAAAAATAATAATAATAAAAAAGATTCTTCATGCATGCTAATGAATTCACCTTGTTAAAATTCTAATGTAAGCTGCCTGGCTCACAGATCAGCCGATGTGTTTATTTAGGAGGAGGCGGAATTCAGAGCGAACATCCTGCTATAATTGTTTGTGGAAAATTCTACAAGTAGAAAAACTGCCGTGTAAAGTCTTGAAGTTACACAACCCATGTTTACAGCGCAGTCCGTAACTCATATATACAGCCATCCGGATAACTAATGAGTTTATACATATTACGGTATATAGTGTACAGCATAATATGTAGCGCATGTACTTGATATAACTACGCTCTGCCTCGCATTTTCCCTTCACATTTGCATACCAGATGTTTCCGAAGCTAGCTCAGGAGGAGCGCATCATCTTTAATATGCTCTTTCATCCTTAGAAAACATGCATCATTGTCAATCTAAATACCCCTTTCCATCCAGCACGGTAAATAAAAGCTCCCGGGCTCGTTCCATTCCCAGAGTGTCTGTCCAATTTAATTATAATTACGAGGTATGATCTTATTTCACGCGCATCATATGTTCATATACCGTATACTGTATATTTATGTATGTATATATGTACGTATATAAAGGGAATATAAACCCGCAGCGATATAATGGACTCCTTCGGAGAGCAACTAGAACGTATAGGTTGAGATTAGCATCCCAGCTGTGTAGGTAATGTGCTGCCATTATGTCTGGTAGAAAAAGCATTGTTGCTGCTTTTACATATTCTTTTGAATTGTACTTAATGTAGCCATAACAGTGACAGGAAAACGATTTCAATAAACGGGTAATGTAGGTGGATATTAGCTTTAGCGCTCAGCTCAGACGGTTCATTCCACGATAAAATGAGTCATGTATCATATCTGAGAGGTTACATTACGCTCGTACCGTGCTTTTGAGCTGCAGTAAATACAATTTATGATTTTAACAGGAAAGACAGAGAGAAAGAGAGACAGAGGGGGAAAAAAGAAGAAGAAAGGAACAGGCTTTGAAAGCGTGCTGCATTACAGTCCAAACATGTGCCGACTGACAGCCGGATCAGACCTGTTAGAAAACTCTAATACGGTTAAAACTGATTTTTTTTAAAAATTATTATTGTTATTATTATTATCATTATTATTATTTTTATTCCCCATCCTCCCCTGTCTAATGCAACAGCATCCTGCACCATCATTACAACTCTCCAGACAGTCATCAGCGCTGGGAGGAAAAGTTGGCAGTGTGGGGAAATTAGATTGCATAGCTTTCTCTCCTCCTCTTGCTCTCTCTCTCTCTCTCTCTCTCTCATATCTCAATTTTTTTTTTTTAAATCTTTTTTTGGAAAGGGAGGGCAGGCTAAATACCTGATTATCCTACATTTAGGAGCGTGGGGGGAAAAAGCAGGCGGATTGTAATCAATCCTTTTAAAAATCACAGCGTGCGCGCCGCTCCTCTCCTCTCCGGCAGGATAAATGTGACACGGGGGCCTCCAATTCCTCTCCCTGATGAATCACTCCCCGCTTAATGATTACGGGAATTGTCATCGACTGATCATCAGTCTCCATTTGTTTCAAATCAACGTCAGGAGTTTGTAGCGTTCACACAAGTGTGTGTGTGTGTGTGTGTGTGAGTGAGAGAGAGAAAGTGTGTGTGCGTGTGCTTTCACATTCTCTAGATTGCCTGTCCTCGTCTAGAGCACTTCTCACAGAGGTCATGTATCATACATGTGGGTTTGGGTTTTTGGGTGAGGCGTCTTTGTCAGTGTTAGTGTGTGTGTGTGTGTGTGTGTGTGTGTGTGTGTGTTATAGAAAGAAGACTCCTAATGCTTGTGGTTCCTGGGGTATTTCCGTTTTCGTGGCCCTGCTGGTAGCCACATGTCGACCCCATCAGCAAACACAAGCTGTTCATCACTGCGTGTGCGCTGTTCCCTCGACTCCATTCATTTTCCATGTTATAATATTTATTTCTGGGTTATTATTATTATTTTTTGCCTGTATGCATTCTTTCACTCTGATCTTCCAGGAAAGCCTACGTCACATCATCGTGAGTTAATGCACTTCGGATTGAAGACGAATTTACAGCTTTTTTCACTCTGTGTGTGTGTGCGTGTGTGTGTGTGTGTGAGTGCGTGCGCATGCTCACGTGCACACTCCTGACCCATTTCTCTCACCGCTTCCTGTCAGATCTGCATCACACACATATCAGAAATCCGGCGTGATCCGTCAGTCAAAAACCATAACGTGTCTCACGCTGAGCCTCGCTGATCAAACACTCCCGGAAGCTCAGCGTGTGAGCCGCTGATCAGAGCAAAAATCATGCCGTCTATTGATAAATTTCTCCATTTCGGCAGAAAACATGAAACTAGACGTGTTGCGCGGTAATAAGACACTTTTAAGGCGTCCACTGTTGTAGCTTTTCTTTAAACTTTATATCTCGTATCTTGTTTGACATGATGGCACGAAAATGCTTCTTTTTTTTTCTTTTTTTTTTTTTGGAAAGTGGACTTAAGTACAAGGATTTTAAAAAAACTGTGATAGTAAAACAATCAGTGGCCTATTGGTATGTTAAAGCAGAGTTGATTATTTTTCCATAACCTCCTTTTCATCCTGTGTAAATCTTCTCTGTCCTAGAGATTTCTAATAAAAAAAAAATAAAGAACATCTTTACAGCTTTACTTCTGACACTGGAGACTCCTCTCATAAAACATTAGATAGATATTTCCCCTCAAAAAACTCCACCTTTAATCTGCTTACGTGGAGCGTCTACGAACAAACTGCTGCTATAGCAATGATAAATGATTTGTTTTTGTTATTTATTTCTAATTATTAATTAAAATGATTAATAATTAATGTCAGCCTGCACTACTGTCAACAGCTACTGTTATAGGAAACACCTTCTGACCAACCAGCGTCCAGAATTCAGCAGCTCTGCTGTATAGAACTGAAACCATGACATGCTGGTTAATATTATATCATTAAAATTTCATTGCGTAGAAAATGAATGTCAGAGAATTGTCCAAAAATGTCAGGATTTTACAACTTTCTATAAGGACTTTAAAACCTTTGAAAAGGAGATAAATCACATAATCCCAGATCAATAGACATTAACTTATCTTAAAATATATCACTGAACATTTCACCCAAAACCTACATTACTTTATAATACAAAAAAAAAAAAGCCATGTTAGCCAGTTAAATATTCTTGACTCTAGCCGTAATTTCTTAATATACGTTTACAACAAACCAAATATAAGATTATAAAGGTTACTTGTAGTCAAACGTTATTAAAACTGCAAGCAAAAAAGCTTTGTTTTACTGACAGATAATTTTGCTTCTTTCAAGAAATAACTTCCTGAAAACCTACAGTAGCAGAAGGATTTGCCAATATAACAAGAAAGTTTTGATCACTTGCAACTGTAGTAACATTTGACTGGAAATAAGCTTAATATCTTATATTTGGTTTGTTGTAATCTTTTGTTAATAAATCATAGAAAGGTTTGGCTACAGTTAAGTTACATTTAGCTTAATTTTTTGCAGTGTAGATAAATCTGACGGTTCTTAATAGAATCTATTTGTAATGTTATTCAGTCACTTCACTGCATATTAATAGATGGATTCTAGACCAAAAAAAAAAATCATTTTTCAAATCCATTTATTTATTTGCTGTTGATAGTTGCGCTGGCTGGTTTCTGCAATTCTGGTCACACTTTATGCTAAAGTATGAAAAGGAGTATGAATATTCATACAACACAATAGGTTAATAAATATGGCTTTCACTTGACACAGATTTCCTTTGGCACGATGTCGATTTGGAAGGAAGCCATCGCCCGCATCGTATTTGCAGATGAAACTTCAGAAATCTCCCCGTAATTCAGCTGGCATCCGATTCCACACACCAGCCAAGTTTTCAAGGATAAAATATCATCTTGTGTTGTTTTTATTTCTTCCTAAACCTTTGAGATTTATTACAAACACATGATCGGACTTTATTGTGACACGGTTCCAGAACGGCTTTACGTGACCTTTATTCACGCTTCACTGTGTGGTCTTGTCAAAACACTCTCGGAGCACTTTTCCCCAGCTGAAGGCACCGTCGAAACGTGATATTTGTAATTTATAAAGTCTATCAACGTGTCATGCAGTCGATAGAGTTAGAATTATTACCGGGGGCTGTCGTCGTGATAGAATTAGAGAATGGTACGGCCCGGGTGTGACCTGATCTGAACTTGCGAGTGCATTAGCGTCAGGCTTGTGAAACGCTGAGTTAGAGAGCCATACCCCTGAGTGGAGTAGAATGATAGCTGTAAGACTGATGTTTGTGTTAAAATGCCCTGCGTGTCATGTCGGAACACGTTCGATTATTTTTTTTGCTCCTTTTATTTTTATAATGTTTTAGCTTTTAAACGTGTTCTCTGACTTGTGTAGTAGCAGGGATGCGTTCAGGAAAACAGACAAAATTTGTCGATGCTGTAAGGAATATTAAAGAAATGTTTTTACTTAAAGTAGCGTTCCTGGACGGAGTCTCCAGGGTCAGCACGTCGTAACATTCAAAGGTAAAGCTTTAACCTTTTATGTTCCAGGAAGTTTAGTTATATGATTTTGGCCTTGTGTAGCTTCACTTTAACATATTGATATTATGTACATTTTAATAAATTAAAGTTTCTAAATGTACTTAATTGTATTTCAGGAGTTTACCATTACTTATCGTTATTTTGTTGTTGTTGTTGTTTAACTTTTAAAAAAATTTTACTTGAGTGGAAATTTTGCCGTCAACATAAAGATGTTGAATTTTTTCGCATGGATGTTTATAGCTGCTATAACGTACAGTATATAACAATTTTTTACCACTATAAATAGATTACAAGTATTACATTATTATTATTGTTATTATTATTACTATTACTATTATTAAGAATGATTTTTAAAAAAATTAAAAATAAGTATTCGTGAAAATGTTCGAGAAATACTTCATGTCATGGTGTTACAAGAAAATTAACTCCAACTTGTCATTGATTATTTTACTATAATAAGAGTTTTATTTCTTACCTAACATGCTTTATACTGTTTATTCCTGCTTCACTTTAATGCATTCAGCAGCTCCTTATTATCGCTCCGCTTTCTGTTCATTTTCTATCTCGTTAAGCGGTAAAGCGAGCGTCACGCTGAACGCTCTCTCTCTCTACCAGCTAGCGTCATAATACTTTCATGAACCCGGGCTATATTTAAAATATCTCCAAATCACATTCCTCTGCTGAATATATTCCTCCTCAGCCCTCTCTCTCTCTCTCTCTCTCTCTCTCTCTCTATCTGTCTCTGTCTGTCTCTCTCTCACCTTTTTTCCTTTTTCTCTCGTTTTTTTTCTGTCATTGCCACAATGCATGTGTCTCTCGCTCGTTGGCAGATGGAGCCTGCAGCTACAGGTCCTAGCGAATGTAAAAAAAAAAAAAAAAAAAAAAAGTCCCTGCGGGAGCGTGTGGAGTCACCTGAGACGACCGGCTCGTACAGGTTAATGCAGTCTTTGACGCCGCCAAATTATCCTGAGGAAAATAGGCCAATTGACCACATTAATTTCATCCTCCGCAATTATCCTCAGGGCCGTAGCGCGGCGGAGAAACAATAAATCACAATTAGGGCCGAGTCAGGAGCGTTCATTAGGCTTCATACGGGGGCCGGGTCTGTGCCGCGGGACCGGAAAGACGTCGGATCGGAGCCGAGGGTCACGAGGGAACGCAGCTGCAAAACGCTGACGATTGATTTAGATGTTTCAGGTGTCACGCTGGGCTCGGAAAGGAAATACAAATGTGTTGTGGAATTGAAAAAAAATTCAGATAAAAAACGAAATAACGAAACAGATCCAGCGTGGGATTTGCGAACGTGGGAAATAAAACCACGTGCTGCTGGAAGACATCCTCAGAAACTCTTGGAACATCTTCACAACCCAGTTCACACATATCTGTTCCACTAGAGGTGAATCGTTTCAGCTGGATTCAGATCTGGGTCACGGCTCAAAGGAGGACGAGGAGGAGGAGGAGGAGGTTCTTTATGCGCTGCCTTCTACAGGGATTTATATTAAATGTTATTAATTTTCTTTAGACGTATTGTTCATAGAGAAGCTCCCTCACGTACAGATTCTACAGGGAACTCTTAAATATTTGATGTGGATTTTATTTTCACAAAGGCATTTCTCTCCCCTCTCTTTCAAAAGCTATTCAAGGTCTTTCTGGAAAGCGGAGAACCCTTTGGTTTCCTAGTGAACCCTTGAAGAACACCAAAGGTAGTTTAGATAAATGTTAACCTCCTGACAGGGTTCAGGTGCTCAGGAGAGAAGGATGAGCAATATTATTATTATTTTTTTTTAGAGTTTTGTTGCACGCTTAGTGACTTAACACATGTAATTTTTTTTTTAAAAGAGGGAAAAAAGGTTCTTCAAGGGTTCATTAGATATTTGACAGTTAAGCGTTCTCACTTTACAGTTTAAAGTCTTGAGAATTCTTTTGATCTAAATGTATCTTTACATAGAGCTTTTCAAGGTTTTCTGCTAAGAAGAAAACGTAAAAGTTCTTTTTTTTTTTTCTTTATTAAATATTACTGTGAGAATGAAGAGACAAAAGTTGGAGCTGTGTGAGGAATAAGAAAGGTTCTCCTGGTGCTCTGAAGAACATGTACCTGTACAGAACCTCATCTTTATTCAAATCTGTACAGTAAATAGCTTAAAATAAAAAATAAAAAACACAGATCTTTACAATCTAATAAATCCAAAGGTTTGGTTTCCAAGATGCAGATTTGGAAATAATTTATATAATTTGTGTTTAGTTTTTCTTTATACATTTATTTTGAATAAATAAAAAAATATATTTAGTTTAAGAATTCCACATAGATGATAATGATAATGATAATAATAATAATAATGATAGTGTAGGTACTGCAATTTGAGTACACAAGGCTTATTTTATTTATTATTGATTTTTATATTTATTATTTTATTCAAGATATATAACGCCTTGTTTAAATTTTCTTTTAAGTAATGATTAAATAGTAGACATCTATAAATAGTTCTATTCATAATAAAGATTTATTTATAATAATTCCACCAAATGTAATCATTTTCTTTTTAAATATAACAACACAAACTATATATATAAAAAAAAAAAATACTGTTTAGATATTGATTACATACGGTATTAACCAGTATGTACAGGAGTGTGTCCTTTGCTGCTTGGTTGTAAATCTGAATTTAGGTGAAATTTTTTGATGGTGATTAATTGAAGAATGAACGCGGCTTTAATTTGTTTGACGCAGATGTTTTCTGCGATTGTGGAACTATATTTAGCTCCACGTACAGTACAGTATATGTACCTGATATTATTACAGCTTATTGCTCGCACTGATAGAGACAATATTAAAACCAAAAACTTAATTAAAAATAGGAGCGATATAATCATCCTGTTATTTTCTTTTTACTACGACCGACGCCGTTGTACAGAGAGAGAGACAGAGAGAGAGAGAGCATCTCTGTTATTTCTGATCTCGGTAAGCTCAGTAAGCTGCGTTTCTCAGGAACAGCTGAACATTATTTTAATTATTTAGCAACATCTCAATAATGGCATCCCGAACGCGGAAAACGTAGAAAACGAAAATTGCCGCCACTAATCGCTCCTAATGCCCTTCTCTCAACGCTTTAATTTTCCATACGCTTTCGTGGCGAGGTGAGTCCGATCCTTCTCCGGTGGCAGGAGCAGTGGCGCCTCTTCTTTTAGAGAAATAAAGAAAGAGAGAGAGAGAGAGGGGGAGAGAGAGGGAGTAAAACCCACCTCAATCAAGAGGTGCATTCATAATTCAGGAGACGAGAGATCTGTGCAGCAGGTCAAAAAGTCTGCTGCATAATTGAGGAGCACAGAAAGCAGGAGCGGCTCCATGGTGGCACTCGGCAGCTGTAAAGGGCCGCGTATGTGTGTGTGTGTGTGTGTGTGTGTGTGTGTGTCCCCTAATCCTGACATGTGCTGAGGCATGACATCAGCAAAGTAATTGCCTGTGTGTAGAAGAGTTTCAGGCAGCAGATATAATCCAGAGTGTGTATACCGTACTGTACTGTATAGGATTCTGAAAATATACTGCACGCAACTGATTGGTCACATGACTGGAATGGGGTTTATTAGGACACATAAAGGGTTGTGTGTGTGCGCTAACATGGTAACGTCGACTCGTGACATTAGTAAAGTAATTGCCTGTATTTACGAGCCTTCGTGACGTCTCAGTGCAGTTTAGGAGAAATTACCCTGAGAATTTTTTGGGTAACTGGAAATGCAAATTAAGCGTGACTCTGTAATTCTGCTGCTAAGGAAAGGAACAAAAAAAAAAAAGAAGAAGAAAACTCTTGGCAGCCCATTGCGTCGCTCCGTGTGGATATTATCCCCGAGCTCCTGACGGTTTCCCTCGGCGCTGTGTATTATTGCAAATATTTTAGCAAAGTGGAGAAAATAGTTTAGTTTAGGATCAGAATGTAATTACTCTAATGTCATCCCCGGGATCTGTTCATCCTCTCGGGGATGCACACGCATTTCTAGTTCTTTTTTCTTCTTATTATTCTTTTATTTATTTGTTTCTTTATTTATTTAGGTCTTCACAATCATTCTGACACAATCTTCTCTAAGCTTAATTTTGCTTAAGCTAGACTTGGTGGAGGAGCTTTAAGATTATAAATGTATTTGTAGCTGCATATACTATACAGTACATTCCCGTGTTTTATTCCTAATATTAGATGTAAGGAATAAACGCCTGTGTGTGACGCTGTGATAGAAAAATAATCAACGATGCGGACATACAGTACGGATCAAGCCGAGGTTATTTTTGTTTTCATTGTTTGTTTGTTTGTTTGTTTTTTATAAACACATGTTAATACATCACAAAAGAAAGAAAGATAGAACTTTTGTCAGTTTTTTTTATTAGATTTTATGATGTCACTTCCTGTTTTCACTTATGTTAGAGCAGATCCTATTGGCCAGCATCTCTCTCTCTCTCTCTCTCTCTCTCTCTCTCTCTCTCTCTTTCACTATTAAAAATGGTTTCAAAGCCGTGCTATTGCCAGAAATTATTCAACACCTCCGGACCAATCAGAATCCAGAATTCAACAGTATTACTAGATATTTTAGATATTTAAATCAGTATGAAAAAGAAAGTGCACTTTATAGTGTACTTAAGCAATTTTAGGACAAAAAAAGCACAAGCACAAAGCTGAGTAGTCCCGAGTTATGATGTTAAAGTGGTTGTTAGTGCATTGTGTGTGTTTCCGAGATATAAGGTCATGGTTTGTCCTGTATTGAACCCGGTAGAAAGGTTCCCCTTTATTTAAAAAGCTTTCTGAGAGCTGGACGCTGCACTTGTCACCTGTGGTTAAAAGAGGAAAAGTTCACCTTACAGTTGCTAAGAGCACCCACCCCTCGCTCTCACCCCCCTCACACCCTCCTCACCTTATTGAATTATGGATTCGAGCTTTTTCTCCATCCAGCACCTCCAACACACACACACACACACACACACACACACACATCCACTGTAAAATCAAGCTCTGCGTACAGGGGCGTCTTAGGACAAAACAAGGCAGGAAGGGAGATAAGCGGCGAGGAAACTTGTCAGGAGAAGGAGAAGAATTTCCATACAGAGCAACCGGCTGTCAAGGGTTTTTTTCTTCCTCGGAATCGCACCGAGTCACATTTGCTAAGGGTTAACTTGATGGAGAGGGCAAAAAAAAAAAAAAATCATTCAACTCCTCCAAAAAAAAAAAAAAAAAAAAAACAAATCCTGGCATACAGTATGTGAAAAGTTTCCCGACTCGCACCAGAGATGCAGTCACAAAAGGGGCGATATGTAAATTTGTGTGTGCGCGTGCGCATGTGTGTGCGCGTGTGTGTGTATGAGGGGCACCCGGGGACGCGTCAGTGTGTGTCGGTGCGTGACTACAGACGGGCCAGTCGCCAAGCTGACATCTCCCCGTAGCCTCTCACTCCATCCACACGCCTCCAGTGGCACATATTTATACATATATTAAAATCAGGAGCGGATCACGCTTCAGCAATAAGGCACAAGTGTTAGGACTCGCTCGGTCCTCTCGGGGACTCTACAGTGTCCTCTCTGTCTTTACACTGTCTCAACAATCAAATCTGACCACAGATGACATTCTTGACTTTTTTTTTTTTTCAGTTTTAAATGTATTGAGATATACAGTATGTAGTCATTTATTCTCTCGTTTCTTTGCTCAGGCTAAAGCTAGACAGGTTATTGTGAAACTAGATAGTGGGACGGGCTTGCAAACAAATACACACACACACACACACATTGATTAATTATACAGAGTATGCAGAGTCTGCCAAAAAAATTTTATCAGTATACACACTTTAGGAAAGGAAAAACTAGTATGATGTATATTATATCAATATAATATTATTAATATTATAATGTTATTATAATAACTAGAATAATGTATAGCAATACATTTATAGTTTAAATATTTATACGCTATAAGCTTTTCTTTTTCTGAAGTGTGTATAATTTTACTTGCTGACTCTGTATAAGAAGAAGAAGCTATACTCTATAAAAAAAATACAATCTGTAATAGGTTGTTTTATATAAACATAAAAAAATTAAATACAATTATATTTTGTAGAAATGAAAAACTTAAATAGGACTGCACTTTATAGCGATAAAAAATGTAAATACTACGTTTTAATAAAGCTATGATCCATATAGATCAAATGTTAGATTATTACGGTAATATTTAAAGCTGAATAGCTAAAGTAGTGGTGTAAAGATGAAAAGCTAAAAAAAAAAAAAGAGAGAGAGAGAGAAACAAAGCTATTCTTTGGAAACCAGAAACACTTAAAGAGAACTGCACACTCCACAAGAAAAAAAAATAGTTAAACTAGAACTGTGTGCTGTAAAGACAGTTGGAGTAGAGATGTTGTCTACTGAACACAAAAGCTGCAACAGAGCGAGAGATAGATAAAAATGTAAAATATATTTGTACTTTATAAGGGCAAAATTCTGAAATAAAGCTGTACTAAGAATAAAAAAAAAAAAAAAAATATATA
>JAOVVA010000041.1:29361240-29387519 GCA_028565275.1 Leiocassis micropogon
ATAGATAGATAGATAGATAGATAGATAGATAGATAGATAGATAGATAGATAGATAGATAGATAGATAGATACTGTAGGTAAATAGATACTGTAGATAGTTAGATAGATAGATAGATAGATACTGTAGATAAATAGATACTGTAGATAGATAGATACTGTAGATAGATAGATAGATAGATAGATAGATAGATAGATAGATAGATAGATAGATACTGTGGATAAATAGATACTGTAGATAGTTAGATAGATAAAGTGCTCAAATACATGTTTTGTTAATAATTCACTTTACTATGAGTGTGAATATTCTTGAAGCTGACTAGAGTTTGGTGGGTGTTTGACTTGAATGGGTGGATGATAAATGGAGTGACGAACTATCTTACAATAAACAATTCTACTTTAATGGTTTATACATTTAGGGTCGTCTCAGTTCTTTTTTTTTTTTTTTACCAAGGATATGATTATTAATCTGTTTGAAAATGGATGGATGGTGGGTGGATGGACGGATAGAGTTGCACCCAAAGTATGAATATAAATATGTGTTATTTTCATATTGAATTCCATATTAAACACGTGTCACTGTTCTGGATACAGCCCATAGATAATTTTTTTTTTCACAGCTGCCCCCTAGTTGCAGCTGTTACCTAGCAGAAAGGGTCCGTAATAGGATCTTATTCATGGTCCAGGTTACTTGTGCATTGGAAATGATGATAGAACCACAGTTTTGTCACAGTTCCCTGCTGGTGGAAATGTGCTATTTTAAACCTTTTCTTTCTTTTTTTTCAATAGCATTCTGTTAGACTCATTGGTTTACTTCGTCATAATAAGGGTTGGATGCGGTCCATAACGTAGAACACACTTGCTTCAGGGTTAAGATAAATGTCCGTCATGCTAGTTGCTATGTTTCATCCACTCGCAAGTGTTTCACACACACACACACAAATGCACACACACTTGTATCTAAGTGCAAGGATAAGTGAAGATAAAAGCCTGAGAGAGGCTCATCAGGAAAGAGCATTGTTTTAAATGAAAATCGTTTGGACTTGGAGAGGACATTTTTGTTAGAAGAGACGGGAGCACAAAAGCACTGGGTGGCACGGGGCAGTTTGGACTGGAGTGCTTGAGTGATGAGCAGTTCTATTAAAGGGGCCGTTGCACAAACACTTACACACACACACACACACACACACACTCGCACAGACACTTCACCATTTCCTCTGTGCCGCATGGTATGGCACAAATAAGCTCCCGAAGGCAGAGAGGTTCGGAGCCCAAGATAGCAGGAGGGAAGTGATGGAGGTATAGACGAGCGCCAAAGCAGGAACGTGTGACTAAGAAAGAGTGAAGCTGGAGATGGAGGAAAAACAAGTAGGAAGATTAATAGGTTGAAGGGACATAGGAAACGCAGGAACGGAACAAGGCAGTAGGGAGAGAAAGCCGAGCCGCACACAGATGTCTTATGATGAAGTGCAGCCACCTGAAGCAATCAGCTTGGCCTCACTGAGGAGAGCGGCGCAGAGCAGAGTAGCGCAGAGATGAAAAGAAGAGTTGTTTAGGAGGTATAGTCAATCTGGTGAGTGGAAGAAGAGGAAAGCACAAGGAAGAAAGAAGAGGACGCAAAAGGAGAGCCAATGATTGTTTGGTGAGAGGATTGTTTTGACCGAAGGGACTAATGGATGCCGGGCTGAAGTGGATGCGTAAGCTCCGTTTCTACCCCGAGCTCTTAAACCATCGCAACCTCCCTGCCATGTCCCATGATCTTCTCCCCCATAAGACAGCATTAGCTTTGATCAGACATTATTCAGATTGATATTGAACCACAGAGAGCATCCGTTTCTCCAACTCAGATTCCTCCCACTCGCTATCCAGTAGATAAATATAGAGCAGGCATGAGCGGGGTGGGAGTGTCTCTATTCAGAGCAGAGTTTGTCCTTTTCCATTCGCTTTAAGAGCACAAGCGGTGATAAACAAATAAAAGGAAATGTCAGAGAGTGCAGGCCAATGCGCAAGGACACATACACACACACACACACACACACAAAGAGAAAGAGAGAGAGAGAGAGAGAGAGAGAGATAGAAAAAAGAGATCACCACATTGATCAGTGTGTTCCTCATTTCCCTTTCTGCTAGAACTCACAAGATAGAGTTCAATATACGGTAATATTGAGCACTCCATGCCTCGGGCATATTCCCGTGTTGACTCTGGTATATTGTTTTATTGTATCTTTGCCTTGTCCCTGTATTTCACAGTTTACTTTACACGGCACTTGTGCTGTTTGGGATTGGTTTCTCCTCGTGTTTTGTTGTTTCAGTTAACTCAAGATTTGTATGGTAGAAGGTGTACTTTTAACGAGATTTATGTGCATGAAAATCAGCAGGGTGAGTGGCAGCAACTACACTTTGTGCTCGGAAGGATGACTGTGTGGATGGATCGATCGATAGATGGATGGAAGGATGGACTTTTTTTCATAATCTTTTTTTAAAGAATATATTTTTGAACCTAACTATGAATAGCTAGATAGACAGACAGACAGATAGACAGACAGAGAGACAGATAGACAGATAGACAGAGAGACAGATAGACAGACAGAGAGACAGAAACAGAGATGGATAGATAGATAGATAGATAGATAGATAGATAGATGGATAGATGGATAGATGGATGGATGGATGTTAATCAAAACTTTTTTTTAGATCGTTTTTACCTAGGCAGCTGACTGTGGATGAAAATATGCATATGGATGGGTGGATGGATGGATGAATTCATTTATTGACCACATTTTCTTTCTGTCTTTCTTTCTTTTTTAAAATAATCTCCTTCAACAAGGGTGACAGTATTTCTGATTTCAGGAAAAGGCAATGAATGCATGGATGAATGGGTAGATAGATGGATAGATGGATGGATGGATGGATGGATGGATGTTAATCAAAACCTTTTTTTTTTTAGATCATCTTTACCTAGGGAGCTAACTGTGAAAATATGAAGATGACTTCTGTAGAAAGAATGCCAGTAATCCTTGAGACGACTGCATCAGAGTAAATGAATAAATGGATGGATGGATGGAGCCAGTTTTGTGAAGCATCTTGCTGATTTGCCTGACTCAGGCAGAGTTGGTTCCCATAAACGGCATTTGATTTGTGGAGTAAGTGTGTTGTGTGAATGTAAAGCCCTGGATGTAGATGCTTGTAAAGCCTCCACTTAACCCACAGCACTAATGGCCATAATGGACTCTGCCTAGACCATCATTACTGCCTCACTAACGGTCACCACGGCAACTGTTGCCGGAGTGCCACAGCAGTCACTCCGTCTTCACAGTCGTCCTCCGGAGTTGTGACCTTCATGTTGTTGTTTTTTTTTTCTTTTCTTCAGATGGAGGGAAAAAAGAGAGAAGGAAACTCATGACAGAGAGAATTTTTTTTCCCCATTATACCATACGCACATTCTCCTTTCTCCCCACACCCTTCTCAGTCTTTTGCGCTTTCTGATGAGCCAGGAGTATTCGTAATTCCGCCTCTATCCATCTTCTCCACTTCGAGACGTCACACTCACCTCCTCTTCCTCTGCACTAGTTTTTTTTTTTTTTACGTCTTCTTGCTTCTTTCAGCTCTGTGATTGATTAACCCCTTTCACCTGGGCATGACAGTACAGTCAGGTTCTATATATACAGGAAGTGGCGAAGTCAGGTCCTGATTATCGGCTGTTTTGTGAGCCGGGAGCATGACGTCAAGACATGACAGGTCACGTAGGCATGTTTTTCAGCTAACAAGTTGCTCTCCTGAACTCATGAGCTGTGATTGGTTGTTTTTCAGCGGCAGCACCTATGCACCTTTCAAGGCACTCGTTTTCCTGCAGCGAAATTTTTAAAAAGCTCCTTAAGCTATGAAAAGCACACAGTACAGTACAGTGTGTTTCCCTCATGACACCACTACATAGGTCTAAAAGCACATGTGTAGGAAAGATCTGATCAAGTTTACAAGCAATTACAAGTGACACAGTAGTTAAAAATGTCGCGTGTGTATACTGTATCATGCAATTAAGGTAGATGAAACCAAAGCCAAAAAAAAGAGCTTATTATAACAGCAAAGAGGGAATAAAACTGGAACGGTATGTTCAACAATCACATGTGTCAAGTGTACACATACTTTCTGTGATATTATGTACCATGTAGTGTAAGAGTTTAAATATAAAAAGAAAGAAAAAAAGACTAAAATGGTTAATTTCTTTCGCTGTTCATTAAAATGTGACTCATTCGACTGTGCTTCCTAGAAACATTTTTAAAATAGTAGCTCACGAAATCCTTCTTAATGAAGGTTTATTGAATTTCTCTTACAATCCATTTGTAAAATAAAGCAACCCCTGGTTTGAAAGCTAGGTAGAAAAGAAACACTTTTACTAATACTAGCTTGTGAGCTTTGGCCTTGCTCAGACTGCAGGGAAATCTGATTTGTTTCACAGATCTGGACTGAATATTAGCTGAAAGTCATCAGATCGGATTTGTCTCAAATTTCGACACATCGTCGACCTACCTGCTTTCTACTGCCCCGCTTTTTCACTACCATCTTTCTATCTCTTTATATTTCACCTTTAAACGTTGTTTACTTTCCTCTGGCACGATAGCCACGTCTATTTACAGTTACATTATGGCATTTGGCAGACGTCCTTATCCAGACCGACTTACATTTGATCTCATTCTACATCTGAACATCTCAAGGGCCCAACACTGGCAACTTGGTGGCGCTGGGGTTTAAACCTGGGACCTTCTGATCGGTAGTCCAACACCTTAACCACTGAGCTATCCCAACCCCTACTATTTGAATCCCTTTTTCTTGCATGCAGCAAGAAATTTTCTCCTATACACATCCTCCCTGCTTCGGTCCATTCCCTCTAGCATTGCCTGTACTGGAAATCAGACATTTCACTTCATCCTCTGTCCAGGGGTCAGTTGTTCTGCATTTCATTTCCCTTTCTTCCAGCATCTTATTAGAGATGCTCAAGCACCCATACGTTTAATCTTAGCACCCCGATGACGATGAAAACAATCATTATTGTCTAAAATCTACAGTTACAGTTTATTCTGCTTAGAGACCAACATTTACAGGTTTTTGAAGATCTCATCGCATGGATGCCCCGTGTGGTCTGTCTGGGATGCGCGTGGTGACTGAGGATGGTTCCACTTTACCATGAAGACGGTCCTGGCCTCAGCTGTTGCAGACAGCTGTTAGTTTAATAGTTCATAACTGGAGTTTCCTACAGTCTACCTGAGCCTCCAATAACGACCTGTAGTCCATATTAACTTAAAGACATCAACTGTTATACTGTATAACTTCCAGCCTCTTAACACACAGTATGAATGCAGATCAATCCCTGCTATCTGTTTCACCCAAATGAGGATGGGTTCCCTGTTGGGTCTGGTTCCTCTCAAGGTTTCTTTCTATTCCCATCTCAGGGAGTTTTTCCTTGCCACCGCCGTCGTCGCCCTCTGCGATCACATTTTGATTCTTACACATTCACATTTCATACAAACTTCCATAATTTCCTTTGATTGTGTAAAGCTGCTAAAATGACAATTCTTAAACGCGCTACACAAATAAAATCAAATTGAATTGAATTATAGGTTGTGCTAATGGTTTAATGTCCAGTATTTTTAATTGTGTGTTATATCAGAGTGTATCGCTCTGAGATCCACTCTGATATAACAGGTGGTGGTACGGTTTACTTAATGTTAATAACCCTACTAAATGGTTCAGAGTATGTTAGAGCTGGTGAGAGTTTTTTTTTCTTTTTTTCCTAGTGCTCTGGTTCAGGTGGTCAATGTATAAGAGACAGAAAGTGCATGACAGTTTAACTTCGTTACATGCAGTACGGATTAAAAGCCCAGGTAAATGGATATGTGAACAAGTACTGTAATACAGTAGCTGATGTTGGTGTAGTTTGCTTAAGACTACCTAAGAAGGTTCTGATTTAACATTAATCTGCAGTCCTGGTGCAGATGTGCTTTAACCTTAAAATAGTGATTTATAATATCGAAATAATCATTCTGAACCATTATTATTATATACAATAACAGACAAAAAACTAATATTTTAATACTTTTACAGACAGCAGGCATTTTTTTTTTTCTTTTTGTTTTCTTTTTTTTTTTGTCGTAAAAAAGTTTATTACGTACTAGTAATACTAATACTGGTGTTAACCAAACTATATTTAAAAGTATATTAAAATACCAAAATAAAATGCCAAAATCTACATGTTACATTCTGATTAGGGGTTGAGCCTACATAAATGTCTTATTCTATAATCACCACTGATCTTCCCCATGTCCATACTACGAGCAGGTAGGCCATCTAGACTGAGTCTGATAACCATTTTTATAAATCAGATTTTTTTTAAATCAGAGTACACAAAAGCAATCTGGATTTGCCAAAAATCAGATTTGGGCTAAGTGCTTTATGCCTTAGTGTGCTTTGTTGTTGATCCCATAACTGACCGGTCAGTCCAAGAGATAATGAGAGAAACATTATAGGCACAGAACTGAACAACAGCCAGCAAAGTAAAACTTTAAGGCTCACATTCAAGGACTTGTTAAAGGAGAAAGGTTTCTATCAGTAATGATGTCTGTTGCCTTGTGTTAAGCTTTAGCAGGATTTTTGAGGACTGTGCTTCATTCAGACATGATAACATCTGACATACTGTACCTCAGTTGATTTTTGACTTTATAAAATTCTCTGCCAGTTTAAACCCATTGGCCCTGGCACTGTTTTTTCACCCATATCATACACATTTCTATACAGTATCAATACAGGGTTCAGAGTTAATTTAATGTTAACCCTAACCCTAACCCATAGATGGATTAGAGATGTGAACTTCAGGCTGTTTAGTCACAATGGCGTTGGGATCAGACACTGTAAAACTACCAGTGATACAGTATAATCACTGAAGTGATTAAGCCCGTACTTCTTAGTCAGAAATGTAGCACTTGAGAAGTGTCTAATGACACTGAAGCACATTCTTTTATTTGAGTCTACTACCAGTACAAAAATACAATAATATGACATTGTATACACAAAAATAAAAAAAATCTTTTTTCCACTCAAACCCTGTTTGTTTTGTTTCCTTATCGTAGTCAGGGTCATGTACAGTACACACGCATGAGTCATACGAAAACCTTAAACTAGGATTGAATCTGTCACCTCGTACCTCCAGGGTCGGGGTTCAAATCTGGGATCTGATCCATACCTGCTGTTAAAATGACCTACAATTATACAGAACTGAGCAAAAGTCTCGAGCCTCCCTCATCTCTTCATATTACATTAAATGAAAGTTTTAAATTAAATTATGTAGATTAAATGAAAGAAATGGCAACACATGTTTAACTGTGACAGGCTGAGGTTCATGCCTTAAGTTAGATGCCTTTTTTATGCTTGAATGATTTGATGGTCACTGTGTGGCTTAACAAATGAAAAACATTCCTCCGAAACTGCTCAGGACTGAAAATGAGAGAGAAAAAAACTTGCCAAAAGTAAAAGTCAAAAACAAAACAAACCAAAAAAAAAAAAAGTCCTTCAGGAAACCTGGAGAGAGAGCTATTCCTCAAGACTACATAAAAAGTACAAGAAAGCAGAATAGGAAAAAATGAGGGGGTCAAGACTTTGTACAGTGCTGTATGTCTAAATAAAAGACATCTGGATGTATCCATATTTATATTATGTATCCAATATTTACATACTGTATTGTCCGTCAAATCTTGTTTCTGCTCTGCGATTCTTCAGAACAGCAGTCCGAAAAAACATCTGATCGCAAACGGAGACACTGAGAACATGGAGAGGACTATTCAAATCGAGCTCCGCTCTCACCAATATGTAAATCAAGCAAATTTATTAAAACATGACAGTCGTGAAATTATGCACTTTCAGAATATTATTAAAGCCATTTCATGTCTAGTTTGCATTAAATGAGACAGAAATGGCCATTTCCTCCACTTCTGATTTCATGCCAACGTTACCACTTGCTCAAGTTCTCTTTTTATTATTATTATTATTATTTCCAAGTCATTTTCCATGAAGGAAAGTGCACCTACATTAAACTGTTGGAATAAAAATGCAGCCTGTGAAATGTCACTGCATTCATCAGTGGCTGTGGAAAATCTTGAGTCACAAAGTCGGGAAGTTGTCTTGACTTAAAGCTTGGTACCTGGTCCAGCCTCAAATGGAACAAAATTAGCCACGCTGAATTCATTTTTCATGAAATCTCTAAAAATTTAAGAATCCTGGGTTTATCCAATTGATAATTACATATTTCTTTTCAAATTAAATAAATAATTAATGTTAGTGAAGGCATATCACACAGCGAGATATATTCATGCACCTTTTTCTTTTCTTTTTTCTTTTTCTTTTCTTTAATTGAATGATTCTTGGTCAACAATACCACACAATTAAGTATGCACTACTAGGTCCACCTGCACAGTCTGGAGTCACCTGCTGTTTTCCTGCTAAAGGTACTTTCTGCCCATGTCAAAAGCTGGAAATGCTTTGAAGCTTTTCTGTCATAGTATGAAAACCCAGCAGAGAGGGGAATAAAAAAGCACCAGAAAATATGATAAAGTCAGTTGTCACCTCAGCACAGCCTTGATCAAAGGCACAATCTACAACCTTTGAAAGAAGTTTAAAAAAAAAAAAAAAAAACACCCGCTCATTTGTTGACTCCTTGCGTGGCCTTGCAGCAAGCGCCATGCCGTTAAAGAGATTCCAGAGCGAAGCGTGTAATAGACCCTGACAGAAAATACGGCAGCTGTGAGCTACAGTCGAGAGGGCATCAGGGTCGGGGTTTGGGCCAGAGCAGAGAGGAGAGAAAAGGGCGAAGATTTTGCCTAAAGAATAGAAGAACTTGTCACAGTAAAACGATCACGTTCTCTCACTCTCTCTCTCTCTCTCTCTCTCTCTCTCTCTCTTTCTTACACACACACAAACACACACACACACACACACATATATAAACTCTTATATTCAAACAAGGCCAGACTGCCAATTTCAGACTAAACCATAAAGTACTTCTTCATTGGCTGCTTGTTTTGACTTTTGTGGAAGAATTAAAACAATCGTACCATTCCACTGAGGTTCATTACATAGATTATTGGGTTTCTGTGAAATTACAGTCTGTCAAACATCTTGTAATGTATTTTGCAGCACTAACTCTCAGCCAGCATTGATTTTTGAAAGAAAAAAACTTAGCTTATTTTAAGTTCTGAAAAATGTTTAATTAAAGGGTCGATGGTGGTTGATTTTAGAAAGAACTAAGCATGTGAGAAATCACAGACATAATCCTTGAATATTTTTTATGGATATATTAATATAAGTAGAGAAGCAGCAGTTCTCAGTCCAGTAAGAATCCATAAAGTAGACAAAGAAAACCGAGTGCACCCCTAGCTCACCAGGGCCCAGCACATGGAGGGCCCAAGGCAGATCCCCAATCTGATCGAGCGTCCACGGAATGTGCCCTTGCGCAGGACAAACAACTTTGTTCTATGGAGGTAACTATGTTAATCTGTTAACATCCTTGTGTCACAGACCACAGCACACTCCCCCAGAAGCCCTGCGGAGCCACACCCTGAGGGGCCAGAGCCACCCCAGTGGCACAAGGGGAGTCTAGGCATAATGTTTTGTAATTCCAACTCCCTCTTTTTTTTTTGACAGATAATTATTAATTGCATTTTAGCCCAGTTTTATCAAGCAAACAGATGTGGATACAAAGCTTTAAACATTTTCTCACCCACACAAGCCCAAGCCTCAGGCCTTCAGTCGTGACTCTGTTGGATCAAAGATAAGCTCCCATGTCCACAAGGTAACGTGCAATGCCAATTAGTCAGTCGTCCTTGAAAACAACTTGATTTTTGGTCTTCTGTGGGCACAAATGTTGTCCCTTTTAAAACCTGTCAAAAATTTCTGTTTTTTTAAAGAATTAAACAATTAACAAATGTTTTTAGAGGCAATCAATTTTGGGGGATGGAGTAAAATGGTGTTAAAAGAAAATCTTGGGTGTGGATGATTGTCAAGCATAGACTTTATCAAGATTCATATTTGGGGCATGGGTAAGGTACCAGACAGACCCCTTGGAAGGATGTATCAATACTCAAGCTGAAAAACAAGTTATTATGATTTTAAAATAAATCCGTTGACAAGAAATAATGGGAAGATGGACAGCTTTAGCTAGAGACAGGGAGATTCTGTTAAGGAAGGATGTCTAGAGCTAGCAAAGATAAGACAAGAGTCTATGGATAAGTGGAAATGCGGCCAGGTAGAGACAGAACGTTAAGACGGGGTAGAAATTGGTGGCTAGTAGCTATCCTGAGGCAAAATCAGTGATGGGTTCAGGGAAAGAGCTTGGAAGTGGAACAGGGAGGTTAGTATAAGAATGTCTTAAAGGGTCTAGTAATGGAGTTTTTTGTGAAGGGAATCAATCAGGCTCAAGAACTTCCACCAAAATGAATAATGACGGTCCTTTTTTGGAAATGTTAGACTGTAAAATGACAAGTGCCAGCCAGGATCACAGATGGAGAATTTCCCTGTTTTGTCCGATTGATGGTGGAGGCAAGAGTTTGACAACCAAATCTCACATTAACTGTTAACACCTTCATCCAAGTGACAAAGGATGTAGCCAAGCGATAAATGGTCTGTCTTGTGGTTCTGTCTCTGCCTGGCCTTGTCTTTGCTTATCTATAGACCTCATGTCTTATCTTTGATAGCTCTAGAAATGGCCTGATCCAGGCCATCCTGCTTGTACAGACTGTAGATTTGCCAAATCCTACCTTGTGTTTTTGGAAATTATTTCATTTCAGGTCATTTATTTAATTTCATGATCAGCTCGTAGTCCAATAAGGCTCAAGAACCTATATGCACCAATATAGATATAATACAGATTGCTAACGAACATCTCAACCATGAATGTAGTATTTCTGGTTTGTCTGTTTGAGAGGCTCAAGAGTTGAGCCAAGTGACAGAGGATACAAGCAAAAGCACTTAAAAGACCCAACAGTGGCAATGCTGGGATTTGAACTCCTGACTCAGTTGCCCAAAATCTTAACCACTGAGCCACCCCTTCCATGGAATTAAGGAAACTCTTCAAAATTACTAGTTGCTGTGCACTTCGAGTGTATGGTTGGCAGATAAAAATTTCAATATTGTTGTTTTTAAACTAACACTATGTTCTATGTATGCTCTAGCACTGCCTACAACCTGCCCTAGGACCAAAGTTACTTTTATCTGGTGCAACCAGCTGCTGATTTCTTGGCACCCAGTTCCAGAGGCAACAAAGCAGCCCCACAACATAACTGAACCTTTTCCCGGGCTTGATTTATGGAAGGTGTTCATTTTGTTGAAGGCCTTGTTTCATTTTCTGTAAATATAGACATGGCAAGGTTTACCAGAAAGCTCTAATTTGGTCTCATTGGTCTACGGGATGTTGTCCCAAAAGTATTTTGGCATGATCGTGTGTGTTTTGGTAGATTGCAGAGAGTTGTTCTCATGTCACTCTCGCAGTACTGGGATCCTCCTGGGTTTCTTACCGAAAAAGCCCTTTTATCGATGGTGTGAGCTAAAACTGTCATGTGCTATGTTAACATTTACTTGCATTCATTTGCAAGTGAGGCAGTGTGCAATCCGAGTGGCTTGTTTGCTAAGGAAGCAAGCATTTAATGGTTGAGAAAAGTATGAACCTTCTGGTCAGTCATGAGGACAACGATTCCATAGGAAGAATATTAAAAACATAAATTCTATGGTAACTGGTTTACATGCTCACTCTTTGCAGAGCTGTGAAGATTGGCCACAAAGCAAGGGTAGTTATCTATGTTTTTTGCGCTAAAATCCAGTTGTTCTCAGACAAGTTGTATTTTCCGGCATGTCTTGGAGCTTGTAAGGAAACTTTTAGAATGATATATATAGTTCATTCCATTGTCACCAAACGTATCTGAGAAGTGTCTAATTTTAGGCTTGCAGCAATCCAGCACAGGGACTTTTGAGTCATCTTCAGTTGTTCAACAGATCAACTGGGAGGCCAGCCAGCACAGAATGGTAGTCATGGTAGTTTAGATAATTGTTAATTGTTCTGTTGTCCAAGGTACCTGAAAGATCTTGCAGTAGTCACTTGCAGTAGTCAGCCTGCATGTGATGCTTGGTTGGGACGAGGAACTGGCCAGGATTTGAAAAGTCTTGAGGATGACACTTGGTTCATGCTGAGGTATCCAAACAGGAGTTGAAACTGCACGGAGGGAAGAGCAAGTAGAGATTAGCTTCTTCACTATACTAGTGATAGAAGAAATTATGTACATGGACTATTATCCTGCAAGGTTGTGTAGTCCTCTTGTAGTAGCAAGAGAAGATGACAAGAACCAGTTATAACCTGTTGTTACTCCTTACCCCTTCAGTGGTAAGACTCAAACCATTTAAGTGCAGTATCAGTGGTTCCAGGGTTGGGCAGTATGGGCATGAGAACCTAATGGTTCATCATATCAAACACAGCAGGGATATCCAATAGGATAGGAGATACGGACATTCTTGGTGGACATAATGCCATCAGGGATCTAGAGACTAAACTATAGCAAGACATAAAATAATTCCGGCCTGTGTCCTTCTTGAAGAAAGACAAGAACCTTTATAGTCAAATACATTACAATGAAATTCATTTCTTTGAATATCCTAGATTTTTATAAAACTGGCAAGGGAACATAGGGTAAACCATGATACAGTAGCTATGTCGCTGAAGGAAATAAGGCATTGTTTAAGGTCCCTGCATTGGAAGTTTAACAGTTCTTGAGCCTTTGATCAGTATCCTAAAGCCCTAAGCACTGAGCCACCACTTATCACGTTCATCAGTTCCAGTCAAGAGAAGTGGGCTTTTGGTGTGATTCCATTATACAGCTTGTGTACATTGAAAGGAAATGTTGTTTGTCCAAGGCCACCATGCAATACTAAACAGAATACATGAAGACTACACAAAGTGTAACCCCCACCAAATAATAAAAAAACACCTTTCCAACTGTGTCTGACCGATGGTACTTTGTTAGAAACCTAGTAACTCAGTATAAGGATCTGTCCAATAATGGAAACTTCAAAGCGCTTTTGTCAGTCGGTCTATATAAGAGTAAATGTAAATAAATGATGTACAAGTAAAGGCTGAGTTAAGTAGCAGCAATAAGTACAGCAGCAACAGATTCCATAAATAAATATCATCTGACACAGATGGACCATATTTCTAGACACCAAGTAACCACCATGCCACCAATCTTGGTTCTACTTGTATTCTTCGTTTTTTATATGATTGTGGTTTGGATGGATTTTTAAAAATGTCGTAAAAGAAGGAGAGCAATTAGTGTAAAATGCAAAAATCGAAATCTTTAAAAATTTCTTTATAGATCCTTATATTACTTTATATCTGGAAAAAAGTTGAAAAGTGTTTGGTGAATATGTTTATCTCAATCCTAAATCCAGAAGGTTGAGTTCCTAATAACATTACATGTGGTGGACACAGAACCATCAATGGCCTTCTATATAAACCAATAAACCCTTTACTTTTTTAACTTGTTAAGGCTTTTTACGTTCTAATTCAGTTTTTCAAACAAACAACAAAAAATAGAAAGGAAAAAAAAAGCTATTTGCTTTAACTAGATAATTTTACCTTACTATAATGGCGAGAATAGCCTAGGCTCGATTCCAAACCAAAGGGAAAAAACAAATCCCTTTTCCCATTTGTTCTTGAGCAGCAGGAGTAAATGGTGATTTGAATATAAAAAGTGCTTAATGATCTGGTCATTGTTTTTTACAATTGAGGAACTGATGCTGAACATTAAGTTGTAAAATGATAGGGCTTCTGATGAATTAGAAAGAACAGCATCATTTAATACTGGTAATTGTCCAAAGCCACATTATAGATCCTTCCAAATTGAAGTGGAAGTGATGGAGTGGCTGAGAGGGAGGAGGTATGTTAGGGGATGTAATCATAGTGCCTTAATAAGAGTAGCGATTCTGTTTTATTTTATTAAGTGAGGCTAATCAGAACATTCACAAGATTATTTTTTGTTGGAAGGAGGACCCTGAAAACCCTTACCATGCTTGGGGATCCTCCTGCTGGCAGTGGTGTGAAAATAAGCTCATATCAGCTTCTGGATTCGATTTACAAAAAACCCAATCTACTCTCTGGACAACTAAGTTAACACCAGCATTGGACACAAGACTGGAAGTCCGTGCTTGAAGATGTGGTGAAAGAGTTTTCTATTGTGTAGAATTTCAAGAACATGGTAACTATGTACTACTGCATAAAGTGAATGTAGGTTTTACTGCTCTTTATAAAGCAGGGAAATGATTAGCATCTGTTTTTCTTTACCAGTTTAACATTTGCTTCAAGTAGTGTCATTCTCTAGACAATGGTGGTGACGGTGATGAAAATAGTTCTAAAATAGCTCTGTTTGTACCAATCAGCCATACAGTAGCATTCAAACCACTGTCAGGAGAAGTCAATAACATTGATTATCTTGTTGGACAGTAAGCAGTCAAGCTCTTAAAGTCGATGTGTTGGGAGCAGGAAAAATGGGCAAGCAAAAGAATCTGAACAGCTTTGCTGTCCAGGTGACTGGGTCAGAGCATCTCCAAAACAGGATCCAAAACAGGTCTTATAGGGTTTTTCTAGTGTGTAGCGGTTAGTACAAACCAAATGTGCTCAAAGGAACGACAACCAGCACGAGGTAGGTCTGAGGAGCGAAGGCGAACCCATCTGAGACAATCCCACAGAAGAGCTATTGTAGCACAGATTGCTGAAAAAGTGAATGCTGATAGATCTGATAGAAAGGTGTCAGAACACACCGTGCATTGCAGTTTGGTGCGTATAATGTTGCATAGCTATAGACCAGTCAGGTTGCCCATGCTGACCTGTGTACACCATCTAAAGCTCCTAAAATGGGCGGTTGAGCATCAGAAATGGACCATGGAGCGAATGAAGAAGGTGGCCTGGTCTGATTAATCACATTTTCCTTTATATCATGTGGCTCGCCGGGCAAGGTTACCTGCGGAAGAGATGGCACAAGGATGCACTATGGGAAGAAGGTGATCCAGTGGCAGTGTGATGCTCTGGGCAATGTTCTACTGGGAAACCTTGAGACCTGCAATTGGTGTGGATGTTACTTGAACGTGTTCCCAGTGACCTCTTTCAGCAGGATAATGCGCCCTGAAACACTGCACACATTGTTCAGGAACGGTTTAAGGAACATGACAGAGTCTGAGCTTGTTGACTCTGCCCCCAAACTCTTCAGATCTAGAACAACTCTGATCCATGGACATCTTACATCATTTACAGGACTTACAGGATCTGAGACTGATGGCATGGTGCCAGATACCACAAACATACCTTCAGAGGGCCTGTCTTCAGGATCCCTGGCCTCAGTATTAGATGGGTGGTTTAAATTTTATGGCTGTTTGGTGTATGTGCTTGTTCTGCTAATGCTCCCATGCAACGTTACATTATTGCTGAAATATTTCAGGTGTTTTTTTGTGATATGTTATACAAACATGAGACATTTTGTACTACGACTTGTGTCTATTATTCTATGTGATTTTTTTGTTAATCGCATGCACATGCTGTAACACACACTCCTATCCAGCATGACTTTGAACTCAGTAATCACAAACTAAAAAAGGCTTCTAACTTTAATTAAGAAGCTATTAGTGCTGGCAAATATGCACTTTTTACTCGGAACAAAATTAGGTAGAATCTAATATCAAAGTATCTTAATTTCGTATTTTCAGAAAGTATATTTTAGATGGAAATGTGAATCTAGTGCACCTTTAAAGATGATTTAAAGTACATAATTGCACCTTAAAGACCATTAAAGTAGCTTTAATTAGCTTTTAATGAAGTAATTTAAAGGGACACTTCATGCACTTTTCCAGATAATAAAGTAAAAGACATATCGTTAAGAGACTGTATAAGGACATATATGTCGAGGGTTCATTCTTTTTCCTGAAAGTGCGTGCATGGTCAAACAGAACACAAGCCTTAATGGGTCAGATCTCTGCGTGCGTGTGAATATATAGAGAGACGAACTGGGCCAGTAGAGGGCAGAATAGACATTTACCCCCCAGTGTGTGTGTGTGTGTGTGTGCAAGTGTGAGCGTGTGTACGTGCTCACATTTCGAAATCCCGCCCATGTGTATGCATGCGTGTACACTTTGGGTTGACCGTGTAAATCTCTGCATGCGTACGTATCACAGTTTGTTGTCAAGGTCATCTTTTCATTCCTTTCCCGTCTGTCCCCGGAGAGAGTGTTTGTGTGTTATGAAGTCCCTGTCACACGCGTAGACTCGCATCTTCTCCGACGTCTCGCACAAAATGGCCGCCGTCCTCCTCAAACTCTGGGAAATGGCAGCGCGTGTGGAGATGAAGGCTTCGTGTCCCTGCTGGAGGTCTGATCAAAAAAGGAAACAGAAAGGGAAAAGCAAATCCATTTCATGGCTGTGCCGAAGCAGAGAGCCCGGCTTAGTTATAGATCACACTCGAGTGAGGTTTCTGGGTCATTCCTTTTTTACGGCAAAGACTCAACACACACCTGGTTCACCCTCCTAACCTTAAACTATTCCTCTGTCATGTTTTTTTAAATAGGAACATAAAGAGGTTCATTATCATAGTGTATTACTTACTGTATAGTATATTATTTACTTATAAGGATTAAAGCGTAATATACTGTACAGCAAGCACTTTTTTAATTACATTATTTATTTAATTATTGTGTGACTGTGTGTGTTTGCAAGCATATAAATATAAATAGTTCAAGGGTTAAATTGAATCAGATTATTATTCCTTTTCCTGGCAGAAGGAACACAGTAGCACTGGTCCCACATTTTCTGATAAAATGATAAACATTATGGTTAAGATTGTTATTGAGAAGGTATAAATAAAAGTAATAAAATGTGATGCAAAAGATAAGTGTGGTGTATCATGATATGGACCAGTCCTGTTGGGGGTCTGGAGGCTCTGGTGTGTCTATCAGCAGGTATAAAAGCAATAATATTCCACTTAATAATGTGTTCATATGTTCGCCTCGTTAATCATTTTCACAATTTCATCAACAAAGGGGAAAAAGAAGGGGGGAGGCAAAAAGAAAAAACATTCAATCTAACAGTTTAATTGGCCGACACAGCACACAGCTCATTTACTGAGATACATGATCTTCTCTTAATCTCAGAACTTTCGCCCTTTTAATTAATTCACTACTGTAACAAATATGCAGTTTATTAGATCGTATCGCATTATAACGTGTGTGTGTGTGTGTGTGTGTGTGTGTGTGTGTGGGCTGCTTAATGATTTCATCAGACACAGCACACAATGTGTTTCTATTCTTAACTTCTTCAAATGGAAAATACATTGCTTAACATCTAACAATTTAACTTTAAATATAATACATTTTAATAATCATGTGAGTTCATGTCGTGATGCAAATGTCATTTCAGTTTAGTTTTATGATCAGTCACGTGGCACAGGACAACATTTTGGCGACTGATTTCTGTTAATACGAAACTTTTTCCCCCTTTTCTATATAATATAGCCGTTGACTTTTTATAAATTTATATATGTAACTGCATTAATGTAACAGTATAAACTGTAGATGCACCAAAAAATAAACAAACAAGTAAAATAAAATAAAAACACAGAAATTGCCCAAAATGACCCTCATATACCCTGGACGAGTTGCCAAACCATCACAGGACACACACACATACTACAGGCAATTTGGGAACACCAATTAGCCTAATCTGCATGTCTTTGGATGGTGGGAGGAAACCTGAGTACCCGGAGGAAAGAGGGGAGAACATGCAAACTACAAGCACACAGTGACGGGAATCGAACCTGGACCCTGGAAGTGCAAGGTGCTAACCACTACACCACCATGTCGACTAGGGTATATACTTAAATAATTTTTATGTATTTTTTATCAGGGTTTTGTAGAGTGACCTTTAATTGTGAGACTTACATTCTTACCTTGTAGTAGATAGATAGATAGATAGATAGATAGATAGATAGATAGATAGATAGATTACTTTAATGCTTATTACTACTGTAATTACTGTAATAACGTAACAATTGTAAAAGCATTAAAAAAGTGAAAAATCTATCCGTTCATTCACTCATCATTCACTTGCTCAATCAGTAGGTCATTTACTTAAAGCACATTTCATTTCTCTTTTCATTTCTGCTTTTTTTCATCATTTCATTTGACTCTGTTTTTTTTTTTTTTGTATTTCCGAGTGGTCAGAATTTTTTTTTTGGCAGCAATTTTACTTTTGCTTCATTTCTCTTTCTCTCTCTCTCTGTCTCTCTCTCTCTCTAATCAGGCCTCATTACTCGCTTGCCTAGAGCAGAAGTGTTCACTTTTGTCACACACTCACACACACAAGATCAATCTGTCCATCAGGGTCTGAGCGAGGTGGGCTCACCCTGCGTCTGAGTGACCTCGAGTGAAAAGTGATTCAACTCTGTACCGTCTCGACTTTCGAGCAGTGATTCAGGCTGCACTGTGAGGTTTTATTGCTTTAAGCTGCTGAGCTCCAGAGGACAGAGCTGTAGCGCTCCAGTAATGCCATGCATTCTCGAGAAGAAAAAAAAAAAGAAAATACTCTAATCACGTCTTTAAGCGCTGTGTTCTGTGCGCTCGGGTGATTTTGTGCTTTCTACTCACACTTGGAAAAAAAATGCTTCATTTCCCCCGTCTCTCTAATTCTGACTACTGATTGAAAAAGATCCACGAGCCCCCTTGTCAGGAATGTAGCAAGCGTCCAGCCTCAGCCACTTTTGATTCAGACAGTACAGTGTGATATTTTCTAACAAATCCCATGAGCAGGGCGTGACCTGGGAGCGTGATGAGCTGTGGACTTGGAATCCTCATTGTTCCTCTTCTCATTCCCAGCTCAGATCTTCCTCAAATTGCCCAGACAGTGGCATGCCGAAACTTGAATGTTCCACCAGCACATTTATCGCTGTCCTTAGACGGAAGAATGGAGGTTTTGTCAGGCTTTCTCTTTTGGCCGTGGCCGTGTTGTAGACTTTGGCATCTGTTCTTCCACTGAATGCTGAAAGAGCACGTCTGTTGAGTGAGTTCTGGGATCCAGAAGTTGTTCTGTCACGTACTAACAGATTCACCTAACCACAGTGTCTCATGATCATGTTGAGATGTGTGCTTTGGCAGAATATAAAACATCATTTACAGTTAACATTAAATGATGTTGTAAATTAATTGTTTATATCTGGACTGTAAAGTCCACGGAAATGATGATTTCTGAATACGAAGAGCTTTCAGCTCATACACGAGGTGGTATTCAAGACTAGCTTTGTAACACGGCAACAGATAGCAGCACAAGGCTGCATGAACGGTCACACATCTTCATAAGTCAGTGTGCCAAAAGACATCATTCTGTGTACATCCAGAGCTGTGCAGATGGTGCTATTCTTACCTTGTCTAATATTTCCTCATGGACAGCAAGTTAGAAACTCTGCCTAAAACTGGGCAAATCTGCCGCAGCGACGATTGACATGATTTGCTAAGATTACAGCAATGCTGCAATGAGTCGTTCTAGGTGTTTTGAGTGACACAACCGCTGCAGGAGCAGAAAAACATCACTGGGAGATAAGAAGAGATCAGGGAGACCTTCAACAAGCTGAAAATGTTGAAACCGTTCTGCAACTTGTGCATGATGATTGCCTGAGAACAATCCACAACGCTGCTATAGAACAGTCCAGGCGATCGTCACGTGTGAGTTGAACATGCGCCGTGTTGCTGCCAAGTTCGTTCCCAAGCTGCTGACCCAGGAACAGAAGGAACATCGCATCGAAGTCTGTCAAGAACCCCATCAGCGTGCTGTGGATGATGTGCCGTCCTTAACGTCAAGGGACATTACCGGTAGTGAAACTTGGGTGTATGGGTACGACCCTAAGACGAAGCAACAGTCTTAACTCGCTACACTTGCGCTACGTATTCTCCTTATCCCAGAGTTTTACTAGAGCTTGGATACATCAAGGTAGAAAGTTTTCTTAATATGACGGAGCCATAATCAGACTGCCTGCTTCACTTCACATCCCAGGAACTCCTTCCATGTGGAAATGGCTTGGAGCAAGGTCCAGGACTGTACGGGGGATCATGCAATAACTCCCAGCTGAGTTCCTGTAATGTGCAAGTGGTGTTCGTGAATGAGTGTGTGTACAGTTCACACAGACAGATCCGTCTCTTCTGCAAGTTGGTGACAAGTTATCTGTCGATTTTCAAGGCTCAGGTGTTCCACTGAATTTGCTGAATGCTTACAGGAACAACTGCAGTGGACTCCGATCCACCTCGGACGTGATCGTTATTCACAGACGTACGGCCTTCTCCAAAAAAACGTTTGCGCCAAAATGTTTTAAGAGTCTCATCACTGTACTGTGCTTAAAGTCTTCTGTAAATGTAAATCCCTTTTACGTCTTTATCCACCAGAAATTTCACCATGAGTCGAGCTATACTGTAGTCTGGAGCCTGTTATTCTGCTTATATCATAGTGTTTTACCAAAAATTACAATCAAGTATAGTTAGATTTATTGCTATTCATTGTCAGAAGGACATCTCTCTCTCTCTCTCTCTCTCTCTCTCTCTCTCAAATTGTCATTTTACCAAAAACAATGCTGCATTAACGCTTCTGTGTTGAACATCATGAAAAACTGGCACAAACAAAGCAACATGACGGTTATGAATCACTCCATACGTGTTAAATCAAAAACACCTTTCTCTACATGCATTCGTTTTTCTGAATCTGTGTATTATTTGTCTCCATTTGTCAGCCGTTACTATAAACGACAGACGCCACTGTGGGGATTCAGATTTGCGTTCAACTCACCCGAACTACAGTACTGTCCGAGCTGCTATTAAATAAAATGCATGCACCCCTTTTGACCAATCAAATTTGAGAACAGATTTTGTGCTTTGATGTAACTTGATGTAACTTCAAAACTTCAAAAGACTTTGACCGTTGATGCCTAATAAAGTTTTCTATCGAGCGCTGTCCTAATGTGATCGATTCCTCAGACTGAAGGTACTGATTCTCCGCGATTATGATAAATAAATGAATAAATGAGGATGATGTGATGAAAGGCCGAGTGTTAAGCTTGCCTGTGGTTTATTTTTGATGCTCGGTGCGCTGTGGTGTTTCTCACACTGATTGATGGACAGTAATGTATCTGCAGTCGCTCAGGTTTAACAGCCGAGAATCCATCTTCCAGACTCCTGCGTGCCGTTTTCAGGGATCTCTGATGTGTGTTTTCATACATGATGGACGTTCCTGCACACAGACTGGCGTAGATTCTACTCCGTCTATGAATAAAACACATTACTTTTTCGTGTTACATCACACTGGGTATTAAGACTAAAGAGAAAAAGAAAATACAGTCCGTGCTTGTGATACCGTATGCGTGTGTGATACCTTGGGTGCAAAAAACCTCAACACTGCTCATGGCTGAGCGTGCATAAGACCAGGAATAAATTAGTGTTAATGCAGAATGTTTTTAGGAAAAATATTATAAGATGTAAATCAGTGAAGAATAAATTCCAGAAGCACACAGAGCTGTACTGTGAAGTAACACACATTAGTCCAGCTCTCTGGACCTTTTTGTGTTTCTCAATCTTTATCACCTTTCGCCATATAAAGAGAAAGAAACACAAATAAATACTAGCTTTTTTTTGTCACCTTCAATTTTGTGTGTCTTTGTGTGTGTGTGTGTGTGTGTGTGTGTGTGTGTGTGTGTGCATGTGCTTGTTTTTTCTTGTATGTTTTAAAATAGGTTTTGTTGTTTTGTTTATGTTTTTTTTTTTATTTGTGTTGTTTGTGGTTGTGTTTATTTTCTAAATAAAATTTTCACCAAGTGCTTTTTGTCTGTATGATTATTTTAAACGAGTGTTTTATTTGTGCTTGTTTTAAAAAATTTGTCAAAATAAAATAATTTTTTGTTTGTATGTATGTTTTGTTGTTTTATTTGTGTTCTTATAAATGTTGTTTTTGTTTGCTTTTTAATTTAAACAACTAGTGATTTGATTGTAGGTTTGTTTTAACTGAGTATTGTTTTATGTGTATGTTTGTTTTTAAATGTGTTGTTTTGTATACTATTTATATACTATTTTCTTTTATTAGTTTTTTGAAGCCTTCTTGTCTCTATTCATGTGTTTCTTTGTCTGTCTGTCTGTTCATTTCAATTCATTTATTATTTAGTTGTTGTTGTTGTTGTTGTTTATTTAAACTTGAAAAAATAGCATTTAGGAAGTATATATTTGTCAGACTATTTAACTTTTTTATTTTTATTTGAACTCATAGGCAACGTATCCACCTTTTCATGTAAGTAATGAGTTGTACAAAGAGAATTAAACTTTATATAACATATAATTCCAGATAAAAGAAACAAACAAACAAACAAAAAAAAAACAGAGGAATGCTTGAAATGTAAATTTGTTTAGGGTTCAAATGGTGTCAAATTAAAATTATTAGCAATTTCTTTTTGATCATTTGAGGTAAGAACATAAGCTGAATACATATGTAATCAAGCTGAAGAGTTACACACGTCCGATATTGAAATAAAAAAGAAACCATTTAGAAAGAAAGAAACAGTGATTTCATTCTTCTTCTTCTTTTTATTATTATTATTATTATTAATATTAATATTATTGTTGTTGTTGTTATTATTAGTATTATTATTAGTAGTATTATTATTATTATTATTATTATTATTGTTGTTGTTGTTTTTATTATTATTATTATTATTATTATTATTAATTTCCTTTCATCCCATTATGTGTATGTGTGTGTGTGTTCAGGGTGGGTGGTGTTTTTGGGAACACATCCTCACCTATTAAAGTGAGCGTCTTCGTGGCGCCGGACTTCTTCACCGCACTGAGCCTCGCTCCTCCCTCAGCTCGTAATGGAGCTCATTAACACAGGCCATCTCTCTCTCTCTCTCTCTCTCTCTCTCTCTCACACACACACACACACACACACACACACATAAATATTTATGAGCAGATGATGCCATAGTCAAGTTTGAGAAAGTGTTGATTTGCAGGACATCTTTGAGTGGTGAAGGATTGACCCGGACTCTCCGTGTGTGTGTGTGTAGTTGTGTGTGTAAGAGCGAGAGAGAGAGAGATACTCCGGGATGTTGCAGGTCAATCAGAGAAGAGACATCACATAAATAATGATTGATTTATAGCACCAGCTTGTTATTATGTTCAGCTCGATAAACACCTGATGTTTTTTTTTTTTTTTCAGATACAGTTCGGCCCTGTAGATTATTTATTTATTTTCTCTCTCTCTTTTTATTTTTTTTTTAAAAAACAATAAAATTTTCATGAGGATGATGATAAAATGGTGAAACAGTAGGACCCCGTAGCGTACTGCGTTCTTCTTCTTCTTCGTGTAGACTCGCGGTAACGCACTCTAAAGCAGTATTAATAAATAATTATTTATAGCCGCTTTCATACGGCGCAGCGTGGTGTAGAGCGCCTGCACGAAACTGAACGAGACAAACGGGAAAAATAAAACAAATCTCGTTTAACTGCTGTTATGGACCGTTATTAGTTATTAATTAGAACAATTTATTCATGTTTTATGACACACCGTGCCACGGCACAGTGCTGATGAATTCTCCATCCTGATTGGTCAGAAGGTGTGGATTAGATCTCTGCGCTTGGAGCTCCACATTCACCGCTCGCTCCGACTCTCCGATTCCTTATCGTTTCTGTAGTAACGGAACATGCTGATGTTTTCCGTGTAAAAAAAATTCATGCATGGAGTCTCCCGTGTCAGCGCTTTTTAACAAGTCAGTTAATAATTTCTGTAGGAATGATTGAATGAAAATGATTCCTCACGCTGCCAGAACCGCACTTTCACAATCGGAGTTCTGGGACACGGCCGCGCCATCAGGGAAGAAAAACTCCATAGGAATGTGATAACCTGGTCATTCGGTCATTCAGGTCGTCAGCTGATTTCATTTTATTGCCACATAACGTTGCTGAGTCTAGACCTGACCCCCTGAAGCAACACCAGATCATAACACTGTCTCCAGAGGCTTGTACAGTGGACACTATACTGTACATGATGATTGCATCGCTTCATCCGTGTCCCTTCTTACCCTGACACGTCCATCACTCCGGAATAGACTCAATCTGGACTCAATCATGACCTTTTTAAATTGCTCTAAAGTCCAATCTTTATTCTCCCTAGCAAAGTTTTTTTAAGATGAGTCTTCTGGACACACAGCTGTCCCAGTCTTGTGAGTTCTTATCACATTGTATGGGAATCCTCTTACTTTCACTATTAAACACAGCTCTGGTTTTTACTGCTGATGTTTTTTACCATGCAGCTTCAACAAAGTGTCATGATCTCCACTCATGATTTTTTCTTTTTCGGTCACATTTCTTCCACAAACTTGTTTTCTTTGCTTGATGCGGCCAAACAATTTGACTGTTCTGAAATGGTGACCTTTTTTTTTTGCGGCGGCTTAACAGTTAGCACTGTGGCCTCGCACCTCTGGGGTTGAGGGTTCAATCCCCGCCTCGGATCTGTGTGCATGAAGTTCTCCCCATGTCTGGGTGCTCCGGTTTCTTCCTACAAGTCCAAAGACATGCGGAACTGGCATTCCCAAATTAGCTGAAGTGTGTGTGTGTGTGTGTGTGTCATGCAATGGAATGATTACCTGACCAGGGTGTACCATGCCTCATCAGAATATTGCCTGAATGTTTGTCTGTACAAAAGATGGAGTGCCTGTATGTATGTGTGTGTGTGTGTGTGTGTGTGTGTGTGTGTGTGTGTGTGTGTGTGTGTGTGAATGTGTTGCGCCACATTCCCCCAGGCTGAGTGTGTGAGCGTCTGTAATGGTGCGTAGCGTAATGTAACGTGAGACCCGAGCAGAGACAAGAACTTCAACAGTAGCATTTTAATATCTCAAGATAAGGACTGTTTTTTCCAGAGACACATGACACATATCTGTGTGTGAGAGAGATTGTGTGTTACCATGCGGGCGAGAGCGTGTTTTCCTATGGTGGTGGTAGTGATTGTCTCAGGAGTCAGAAAAAAAAAATCTGACTTTTTTTTTTCCCCTTGTTGTTGATCAGAGCCAAAGTAGGGCGGGGCTAACTTCTGTCAGTCACATGCTTTAAACCAATCAGATCACCCAGTTCAATTAGTCAAAATCACAGTGTATCCAGAGAAATGTGTGTGTGTGCATGCATGTGTGTGTGTGTGTGTGTGTGGGTCGTTGCCTGGGTGACGTGTCATGACCTGCGGTGACGAGGGACAGATTGACCCCTGTCAGAGTAAATTATGCTTTCGCCACATTGGACATGACTTTTCACTTCACTGACTCTCTCAGGTGTTCATCCTGCTCCCGCTCTGCCTGTCTCACTCCCTCTGTCTCTCTCTCCCCCTCTGTCTCTCTCTCTCTCTCTCTCTCTCTCCCCTCTGTCTGTCTCTCTCCCTCTAGTTGTCTCATTTCCTCAGTCTGTTTGTCTCTCTCCCTCTGCCTGTCTCACTCTGTTTGTCTCTCTCACTCTGCCTGTCTCTGTCTTTCCTCCTATTTTCTGCTTCTGTTCCGGAAATCTTTGTTCTTCTTTAATTTCCTTCATATAATTGTATTATTTTATTCTTTTTCATGAACTTTTCTTTCCTGGTATTTCCACACATTAATTTCTTGTTCTTTAATTTCATTGTGTATTCCTTAATGTACCTCCCTTCCTTTCCATTTCCTTTTCTGTCCTTCATTTTCCCTTCTTTTCCTTTCCTTTCCTTTTTTCCCTTACTTTTCTCTTCCCCTTCCTTACTTTACCATTTCCTTTTCTTTATTTTTCTTATTTTTTTGTGTGCAAACACATATTTCCTTTCTTTCTTTTCTATTTCCCTTCACTCACTTGCTTTTTCCTCCTTCCTTCCTTTCCCTTTATTTCCTCTCCTTGCCTTCCCTTTTCCCTTTCTTCCTCCCCTTCCTTCATTCCCTTCTTGAGAAATCCCTTTCTTCATTCCCTTCTTTCTTTCCTTTTCTTCTCTTTCATTTAATTTAATTTTGCTTTACCTTTTACTACAGTGTGCTCTCTTTCCTTTTGTTTGTTTTTTTCATTGGCTTTCCTCTTTTCCTCTCCTTTTGTTTTCCTCACTTTTTTCTCTCACCTCCTCCCCTGACCCCGTCACTGTTATTGAGCGCTACAATCCTACATCACTTACTCTCTCTCTCTCTCTCTCTCTCTCTCTCT
>JAOVVA010000041.1:29392605-29406273 GCA_028565275.1 Leiocassis micropogon
TAATTGAGTCAGTATATCAGTCACTCAGTAAATAAATACATCAGTGTAGGTCAGTAATTGAGTCAGTATATCAGTCAGAAACTAAATACATCAGTGTAGATCAGTAATTGAGTCAGTATATCAGTCACTCAGTAAATAAATACATCAGTGTAAGTCAGTAATTGAGTCAGTAAGTTCATCAATTAGTAAGTCAGCGAGTCATAAGTAAGTAAATAAGTCAATCAGAAAAAATGTCAGAAGGACGGAGAGTAAGCAGTTAACCCAGTCACAAAGTCAGTGAATAAGTAGGTCGGCCAGTACATCATTAAGTAAATTATTCAGTAAGTCAGTGAGTATATAAGTCAGTCAGTAAGTCATTAGGTAAATAAGTCAGTAAGTAAATGGGCTGGTTAGTAAATAATTGAGTGATTAAATAAGTCAATGTGTATACATGTCAATCAGTAAGCCATTAGGCAAATAAGTTAGTAAGTAAATAAGTCAGCAAGTGTATAAGTCAGTCAGTAAGTCAGTGATTAAATAAGTCAGTGAGTTTATACATCAGTCAGTAAATCAGTGAGTAAACAATTCACTTAGTAAGTAGGTCAGTACGTCATTAGGTAAATAAGTCAATGAGTATATACATCAGTTATTAAGTCTGTAACAAAATAAGTGAGCAAGTAAGTAGGTCAGTGAGTAAATTCATCAGTCATTATATTTGTAACTAAATAAATCTCTCACTAAGTCAGTAGATAAATAAGTCAGTAAGTTAGTAACTCAGTGAATAAAAAATTCAGTCAGTAAGTCATTACATAAATACGAGTAAGCGAGTAAATAGGACAATTGATTAGTAAGTCAGTGAGTCCATATGATAGTAAATAAGTCAGAGGAAATGAGTCAGCATGACAGTAAGTAAATACATTAGGGAGTACATAGGTCAGTAAGCAATTAATCCAGTAAGTCAGTTAGTAAATAGGTCAGTCATTACACCAGTAAGTAAATAAGTCAGTAAGTCTGTGATTAATTAAGTCAGTGAGTATACAAGTCAGTAAGTTAAGGTATAACTCAGTCAGTTATTATCAGTCAGTGAGAATGTTAGTAAGTCAGTGAGTCAGTAAGTCAGTCAGTAAGTAACTGACTTAGACCTAAGCAAATTCTTTAACATCAGAGCTGAACTTACTACAGTGTGAATATATATATAACTTTATACATCCAGGATTTTTGTCCTTACTTCCTCAAGACATAAAAAGCAAACACGCATACAGTAAATAACTGACAGTGATCAAGTATAATGAGTAATAAAACCTAAACTGGTAATTATTTTTTTAAACTGAAAATCAGAAACTACAACACTTATGCAGTATTGAGCTTTAACATAGCCCCGCCCTACAGAAAGAGGAGGAGCTATACAGTCGAATTGTATCTGAATGTATCTTGAACAGTACCAAGTCCGTATATATATATATAATATACACACACATCTTGATTTGTTTATGATAATTTAAGCATTAAAGGGTTAACAGCTCTGCCTCCTCACCAAGATGTCACCGGATCTGGTTTCAGGAGCAATCTTCTGACTCCTTTACATAAATGAAAAACAGTTTCGACTTCATTTTACCTTCATTCGAGGTATTTCAGGTAAAGGAACGACAAAATGGAAGGATGAGGGTTGTTTGATGGAAATAAAGTCACGATTGCGCTATTGTAGCTTCCAATCTGTCGTCTCTTCATACCAGTGATGACATGTTTAAACAGTGTTGATGGGAATGAAGCTCAAAAAATCCTTTTCAGAAGCTTGAAGGCAGGTGTGTGTGTGTGTGTGTGTGTGTGTGTGTGTGTGTGTGTGTGTGTGAGAGAGAGAGAGAGAGGCTTTCTGCTTCGTATTTAAAAGCATGTGAGCTTTATTCCACCCCATTGGTCTCCAGGTCAAAATGACCTCGACATCACGTCTACCTTGATGTTTAGTTCCCCATAAATAAAGGTGTGTCAGATTTCAGATTTAAACCGGCCATTGGGGGGCGCAGTTGAGTCTTCACAGCTGGGGTTGATTGGCTGAGTGTGTTTTGTTTCAGAGCTTAGTGGTGAAACTCTTAACGACAGATCTAATCTGTTGCTTACATTCTGTGAGTCACGCTCTTACTGTTATCTGTGTGTGTGTGTGTGTGTGTGTGTGTGTGTGTGTGTGTGAAAGAGAGAGAGAGAGAACACTGTTGTTCTTGCCCTGACAAGTTTTATCTCCCAAACACTCAGCTCCAATTTACACCCAAGTGCAAAAAAAAAGTTGAGCCAAAGCGATGCTAGGAAAAGCAACTGCAACCACACACACACACACACACACACACACACACACACACACACACACATATATTTAGTGTTAATAGTCATACTTAGTGCTAAAATACTTCACTCACACTCTGCAAATGAAACACACATTTTTACCTTGATTAAAAACAAGTGTTTACAGAATGGCAGGCTTTTGTTTTTTTAATCTGTTTACCTGTCACTCACAGTGAAGTGGGCATGTCATGTTTACTTGTCAAACACAGTGAATTGGACGTGTAATGTTTATCTGTCAGTCACAGTGAAGTGGGTGTGGCCTGTTTACCAGTCAGTCATAATAAAGTGAGAGTGGGCTGGTCACAGTAATAGGGGTGTGGCATGTTTACCTGTCGGTCACAGTGAAGTGGGCGTGGCCTGTTTACCCACCATTCACAGTTAATAAGGTGTGACCTGTCAGTCACAGTGAATTGGATGTGGCCTTGTCACAATATTGGAGGTGTGGCCTGTTTACCTGTCATTTAATGTGAAGTGGGTGTGGCCCGTTTACCTGTTAATCATAATGAAGTGAGAGTCGCCTGGTCACAGTATTAGGGGTGTGGCCTGTTTACCTGTCAGTCATAATGAAGTGGGAGTGGCCTGGTCACAGTATTAGGGGTGTGGCCTGTTTGGCTGCCGGTGTGAAGTGGGTGTGGCCTTGGTGTCAGGGTAAAGTGTCGTTGGTAAAGAAAAGAGTAAGAAATGAATCAAAGCAACAATACAGATTTTCACTGATAGAGGATTTTATCATAGAACACAAAGAGAGGTGTGTGTGTGTGTGCACGAGTATGTTTGTGTGTGTGTGTGTGTGTGTGTGTGTGAGAGAGAGAGAGAGAGAGAAACACAGAGCCCCAGCACGCCGCTGCACTCGGGTGTTTAGTTTTGATTATTACTCCCGCTTTTCTGCCTTGATTGCCATTACCGCTTCTAACTGAGGAGTTTAGCTAATTATTTAATTGTTGCCTCATTTGTGATAATTGGCCATCTGAAAGAGTGCACATATGTGCCTGTGGCAGAGTTTAGTTCCTTTAGAGGACACACACACATACACACACACACACACACAAAGACACATAATGTAGCTGAGGAACACACTCCTATTTTATCATTAACAGTATGGATGGACAGATCGAGAGAAAGACAGAGAGACAGATATATTCCGTAGAAGGACTCATCCTATGAGGGGATGAATAACGTGTCTTTCCATTCATCCATCCAATTATAATTACCCTTCTATCTATCTATCTATCTATCTATCTATCTATCTATCTATCTATCTATTTATTTATCCATCCTTCTGTCCGTCCATCCATTCATTCAGCCACCAAATGCGACCCAACTGGCTAAAAATTCAAAGTGGTTCCTTTTAATACTTTATTTCTCTCTCTCTCTCTCTCTCTCTCTCTCTCTCTCTCTCTCTCTCTCTCTGTGTGCTATAATGGATTATTTTGTGATTGGTATTTCTCCTTCACCTGATTGCGCTACTATTTCATCAAATCGGGAGTGTTTGGTGTGTGCGCGTGGTACGATCAAGCGACATGTGTGTGTGTAGACTCCAGCATGCCAGATCAGAGCCGGAGCAGAGCATTGTGGGAAAGAGGCGGCGTTCAGGACGCCATTAAAGCGGTGCGGGATCGAGTCCCAGCGCCGCAGCTGTGGTTTGGAGCTGAAAAGAAACCGAGTCAATTAAAACCCCAAACTAACGAGTGGCTGCTGCGCCGCTCGACCTTCTCTACTCTCATCGCCGAGCCTCAGCGAGACGCTTCACTCCAACATACAGTCATTTTGATTTGTGTTTGTGAAAATGGAGTGATATTCACACACACACGCACACACACACACATGCTGGCTGGTGTATAAGGGACACAAAAGAGCAGTTGGAGTTCGAGCCCTTTGTGCCAGCTCTGTCTAATCCAATATCTCATACTCTGTCTGATTTTGGCGTCTCTGGCTGCGTTTCTCAGAAACAAAAAAAAAAAAGACCAAAAAATAGAGTCTTGGAAATAAAAAAAAAAAAAATAAATAAAGAAGAAATGAGAAAGTGCATTGTTTGGTGTGTGATAAACAAAATAGTTGTGTCTGAAAGTCTTGTGCGATCTCATGGGTACACTGAGATAAAAACAACTCAACCTTTAATTCAGAAATGGAATAAGGAGAAGCGTTTGTTCTTAAAATGGGACAAACTGCCCCGTGGGACAGCGTGTCTGCGGGCATGAAATCACACTCCGAGGACCAAACGGCCCCCCGAGGGAGCGTCTGAGCCGCTGGATCAGCATTCACCCGTCTCCTAATGAGAAAGGACATTCAGCTTGTGCCCGACTTTACACTCTCTTATATCCAGGAGATTTGTTTTAGAGTGTTTCTCTAATTGTGTGTGTTTGTGTGTGTGTGTGTGTGATTTTACTTTGTCTTTATTTAACTCTAGTGTACCATAAAAAGGCGTTTAAACTAAAAAAAAATCATATCAAGGTATGGAGGAGGGGAAAAAAAGAAGGAATTTGATTCTTAAAAAAACAACTGGAACTGGATTTTTTTATTTAGATAGATAGATAGATAGATAGATAGATAGATAAGTGGGTAGATGAATAGACAGATGGATGGATGGATAGATTAGATACATTGATGTATAAAAGGACAGGCAGGTGGTTGGATGAACAGATGTACTGTATGGATCAGTAGATCGATAGATGGATAAATAGATGGATGGTTGGATGGATGTTGGATCAAAAAACAGATTCTGGGGCAAAAGTGGCCTAAGTGATTTGCACCCGGATCCGAGCGTGTATAGAGAGATCCCTTAGTGTGATGAGCGCGGGTCAATAACACGTCCAGGTGTATCCATGCAATCAGATTATTACTAAACCTCACACATTCGTATGATGAAGAAAACATTCTGTCTTCAGCACATTCATTTTTTTTTTTTTTTTTTTGCTGTTTCAGTACTGCTAACAGATTTCAGGCTAATCCAGTGTGTGTGTGTGTGTGTGTGAGAGAGAGAGAGAGAGAGAGAGAGGTTTTTGGGGTGGACGTTTGTCCTGACATGACTGTAGTCCCAAACAAGAGACAATTGTTGTTTTGTTTTTTTATCCAGTTACAGTTAATCTTCCTGGAATTAAAAAAAAGGCAAAGATAAATCATTTTTTCTTCAGTTTTGTGAAATGGTTCTCTCTCTGTTTTGTTTGTTTAGTTCAGTCTTAGAGTGAGGGAGTTTTTTATTATTGTTTTTTTTTCACCATTTTTATTCATGTCAAACAGCTTATGAGACAAAACACAAAATCAAGTTTGTTGCTTGTTTATTCAATGATATAAAACAATTCATGACATATAGTTCACTTTTTTAATATATTTTTTATTTATTAAATGGTGTTATACACTTTGTACTGCAAAATACACCATTTTACAACAGATAAAATTAACTGTTTGTTTGCTTGTTTGTATGTTTGTTTAGTGTAAGAATCAAGGCCAGTGCTGTGTACATTAGTGTTTATTATTGTGTGGTGATGAAGATCATGATGATGATGATGATGATGATGAAGATGAAGGAGGTGATGGAGGGTGGAGGTGGTGAAGATGATGATAGTCATGATGATAATGAAGAAGGTGGTGATGGGGATCATGATAATGATGGTGAAGGATATGCTGATGATGAAGATCATGATGATGATGAAGAAGGTGGAGATGGTGACAGATCATGAGAATGGTAATGATGATGATGATGATGGAGGTGGTGATGGAGATGGATGTGAAGGTGGTGATGATGATGATGATGATGATGGAGGTGGCGATTAAAATGGATGTGATGATGAATATCATGACGATAATGATGGTGGAGGTGTTGATGAAAATGATGATGATGATGATGGAGGTGGTGAAGATGATGATGATAATGTTGGTGGAGGTGCTGCTGCTGCTGCTGCCGATGATGATGATAATGATGAGGATGGAGGTGGTGTTAATGATGATGATGGAGGTGGTAGTGATCATGGAGGTGGTGATTATGTTGATGATGATGATGTTGGTAGAGGTGCTGATGATGAGGATGAGGATGAAGGTGGTGTTAATGATGATGAGGGTGATGGAGGTGGTAGTGATGATGGAGGTGGTGATTATGTTGATGATGTTGGTAGAGGTGCTGATGATGATGATGAGGATGATGGAGGCCGTGGTGATGATGATGATGAGCATGATGGAGGTGGTGGTGATGATGGTGGAGATGGTGGAGGAAGTGATGATGATGATTATGATGATGATGACAATGATGTTGGTGGAGGTGATGATGATGGACATGGTGGTGAGAATGATGATGATTATGATAATGATGATGGAGGTGGTGATGGTGATTATGATGATGATGATCAGAACAATGATGAAGTTGATGATGATGAGAACCCGCTGCACTCTCACTCTCAGCCTCCTGGTTGCTCTCAGCAGCAGTGAGAAACTTTCCCATGGCAGCCACGTGATGATTCTGTGCCGGCTGAATCCCACAGACGTTTCAGAGTTCTCTTAATCAGGGCTTTGTCTCATGGTGCTCTCCAGCAGCGCACTCGGATCACTTCGGAACAAAAACAAACTCCACCTTGATGTTTTTTTCTCCCCCCCCCCGGCACCACGGTTCCAGCCGGCCCGTCGTTTGAGCGCAGCGGTGACGGCTTTTTCTGAGATTAATGTGGGGTTAGAGCTGAAATGCATCAACAGCAAATCCTGAGCGCGTGATTACCCGGGGGCTCGGTCTTCTCTCGCTTCATTTTCATTATGCTAATTTGCTGGAGTAACAGTTGTGATGTGCGTAAAAGAAGTAGTCCAGGGTGTGTGCGCCTCTGATGTGTCTTATTTATTTATTTATTTATTTATTTATTTATTTATTTATTGGTCAATTGTTGTATGAAACGATGTACAGACTACGGGATGTTTTGTTCTAGCAAAACAATCAATTTCAATCAGAAAACAGTCACACCACCTCATCGCACTGAGCTACTGTTGATTATTTTCCTGTAATTGTTATATAATTTATTTATTATTATTATTCATTTATTTATTATATAAAACATCATTTCAATTACAGGATTACAGACACCTGGATTACAGTATGTAACCAAATTCTACCTGATGTTAGTGTGAATGGGAGTGCATAAGAACAACAACAAAAAAAGCAAAAAAATCCGGGCCATTTTAGGGCCGTGTTTAATTACACACTCTGCATTCACACTCGTCTTACTTCAGCTCATTCTTTTCTGCTTTTTTTTTTTTTTTTTTTTTTTAAATCCTCCTCTGCTGCACAGGGATGTTTCTCGCTCTTGATTTCTCTCCTCATATTGAACAAGGCTCTGGTGCAAATCCCAGAATGAAAGCACACATTTATTCTTGATAACGAAAAGAGACTCAAAGAAAGTGGGTGAGACACGGGAACTGTGTCTGACGGGTCAACATTGCAGAGAGAGAAAGAGAGAGAGAGAGAGAGAGAGAGTTAGGTTTAAGAAGAGTGTCTAAATTGTTAAGTGTTAAGTTTTTAGATGAATTAAAAAAAAGAAGAATTATCGAGCATCTTGATAAGCTTACCGGCCCGGACCTGAACCCGGCACAGGAGAGAGGGACAAACACACACAGAAACATGACGTTTCATGTCATTAACGTGTAAGTCATAGAGACACACGGAGACAGATCGATGAAAGGAAACACGTTGACATTTTCCTGTTAGACAAAAGGGTTCCAGCAGACACAACCTGAACATGGGACATAGGACGTGTTACCATATAAGGAATCAGGAAGCACAATGATGAGGTTGGTTTATTGCCATTGAAGCTTTGGAAAGTTCACATCATATTACAAAACCTTACAGAGAGAGAGAGAGACTTAATCAGAGAAAAGAGAGAGTCTCTGTAACGCGTAACGCCTGACCTACAAATTGAAATTCTTGCTAGTTCAGGAAGTGACATTAAGTCAACATGCTCACTCAGCGCATCAACACTAAATGCAGATCTGAGTCTTTGCTTATAAATATCGTGTACACAGTGTGGTCCAAAAGTCTGGATCCATGATTGAACAAGAAGAAGGATAAACATTTCTTAATATATCAGAACCTTACAGAGATGATTTCCTCCTTTACTGCAGGGCCGATTCTGATTAGTCGAGTGGTCTTATGTCTGGTTCCGTTAGGTCTGGTTCTGTTCCATCTTCTGTTGTTTGTTTTAAATCCAACTTGCAGAAGGTCTGAGATAAAAAATAATACAAATTGTGCGAATGGAAAAAACGTTGATCCTGTGGATTCAGACTTTTAGGCGTGTGGGGGAGGCGAATGTGTGTTTTTCCCCAATTTCCCGCTTCAATCAATCAATCAATCAATCAATCAATCGAAAGCCATCAGTTCTGCTTTAACACCCAATCATCACATCATACCGCAATCTAACCCACAATCTTTAATGAAATCGTTCCATTGTGTTTATATCAGCAAAACATCATTGCTACAATAGCATTGATTCATGTGATTCGAACACTTTTGCCCAGGCGACACTTTGATTTTATTCTGTGATTCGACCTGACCTGACAGCCACAGTTCTACATATCTGGGTCAAAATAAATAGCTCTCTCAAGTGCCGCTAACTGCAGTGTAATTCAGCAGTAATAGCAAGATAGAGGGAAATCTTTAGCCAAGCTTTCTAGAGATTTTTTTTCTTCTTTTTCACATCGTCTAAAGTGCTTCTAAGTTTGCACGAGGCACGCATCCCCCCCCCCCCCCCCCCTTCCTGTTTTTTGTGTCTTTCTAAAGTACATGAAGGTGGCCAAAATATGCAATCATTTTTTTGAACAGTTAAGTCGCCACTTATGCTCTTAACGGCTCTAATCTGAGCTGCTGTTTGTTAATTGGTGATTTCTGAGTTCTCCTCTGCAGCAGAGGTACAGTTTTGGTCTTGCTTTCCTGGGATGGTCTTCATGAGAGACTGTTACATCATGGTGCTTGATGGGTTTTTACAAATGTTCTTGCAAAGACTATTCCAGTAGGGCTGGCCTCAGTGTCTTAAAATAACAACTGATGTTGTTGACGTTCTAGAATGTAGAAAATAAATGGAAAAAATTGTGTCCAAACATTTGACGGGTGCTGTACGGTAGAAATGGTTTATTATACAGTAAAAGTGTTTTATTCCTTTTATATGTGTACAATGTGTGTACAACAAGTGAGTTATTATTATGCTATAAAAGTTACTTCTTAACTTATACTTTGTAAGTTCACACTTATGATAGGGCATCTTTAAACACCTCACAGTAAAAAAAAAAAGAAAATCATGTATCAACAAACTTTATACAAAAAGAAAATGTAATTTGCACAAAAGCAAATAATGGTATGTTTATGTTAGACACATGAAACTTTACTTTACTAATAGACTAAAAAAAAAGCTGATTTACTATCAAACAAAAAAAAATAATAGAAAAAAATAATAATGAATAAACAAATAACGTACATCTCTGGCACTGGAGACTCCTTCCCTAAATGGTAAATCTCCTCACTTTAACAGGACATGCTCCTACAGTTACTATAGAAACGATAATGTATTAAAATGAGCGATGTTCTCTGACCAGTCAGAATCCAGAATTTCACATTGCTATTATTATATATTAAAAATGTAAAAAATTATGATTATATAAAGATGTTAATTGTGCCAAAGTTGCACTAAAGGTGGTAAGAAGTGATCATTCACATGTAGGCCCATATTTATCACGTGTATATACACACAACTGGTAAGGTTTATTGATTTATTTCCCACAACTATTCCTCCCCAATATAAATAATTCATATTAAAAATCATACTAATGCTAATGTCCCGAAAAGGCCGCTTGTTCTTTCCTGCTCTGTAAAACTTGACGCTTTTTGCTTCCCTTCTTTACTCGAGTGATAAAAGCCGTGGAAATGACTGATTGACCCCGGGGTCACGATTTACGATTCCTCGTGTGTAGCGCGCATTTGAAGTCCGATTCCGTGTCCGAGTCGGCAGTTTTCAGAACGCTGAGCCTCACGTTATCTCCCCGAACAGCGTCCGCTTCTGCACCGCGGCCTGGCGGGAGGGCTGTGTCTCAATCCCACACATCTTCTCTTAAAACCCACCAAGTACCCCAATCCTAGCTCTCTGCAGGAAAACCGTCTATGACTGAACTCTCACAAGACACACACACAGTTTTGTGGAGTGTGTGGGAAAAGCAGGCCTGAGTACCAGTGGCGCAGAAGAGCTTCAGTCAGCACACGTACGTCCATGAAGTGGGCCACAGGGAGCGTGTGTGTCTGTGCGGTTGTGTGTGTGTGTGAGAGAGAGAAAGAGAGAGAGAGAGAGAGAGAGAGCAATAATCTGTCCTCATCAGGACACGTGCAATTACAGGTCATCAAAGCAGATGTGTAAAAGCTCGAAGCTCCACCGAGGCAGAGTCTGATGGCCCACTGCAGCCGTGTGATCATGACCACTGATTACGCCAGAGCCCAGAGTGCAAAGCACACATCCGAAACAATTAACACTGCCGTCAAGCTCACACTCTCTCCCTCTCTCTCTCTCTCTCCCTCTCTCTCTCTCTCTTTCATACACACTTTTCAAACTGGCAAAAACCTTCTTTAAAACGCTTCATGTAGTGAAGCACTGTTTACTTTTCTAATAATAGCCTTCGTTACGTTTCAGAAGCATTAAGGCAAGTCTCCTGCGTTAGTAACGCTGAACCGAGTGTGTGTGTGTGTGTGTGTGTTCAGACGTCAATCTCACGTCTCATCCTGATTATACGGACTCGTCTCTGAGCCCCTTTACTCCGATTAAAACAGAGAACAGTCTGAGCATTTCTGAAAAACACTGTTTCGGGACACGGCTACACCTCAGCTGGTTAGTTTATGGGCTTTAGACCAATCAGAGGCAAGATACGAGGATGTCCAAGTAGATAACTTCAGTGGTGTTAGTGGAAGGAAGGAAGGAAGGAAGGAAAGTAAAGTACTATAGAAAACAGTGTATAAAGTAAATACGAAGTTAAGTGATGAGAGAATCTGAATACGAGAGAGACATTTTTGTGGAAAAAGAAGTGTTTAATCTGAGTATTAGGGCAAAAAAGACTGTTGTGTTTGTTATAATAATACTGTTAATAATATAATAATTATTATTAGACATTTTTAGTCTAATTTCATGGTGGTGTAGTGGTTAGCACACTCTTCGTTCACTCTCGCTTTGCACCTCCAGGGTCCGGGTTCGATTCCCGGCCAGGCTCGATTCCCGTCTCTGTGTGCATGGAGTTTGCATGTTCTCCCAGTGCTTGGTGGGTTTCCTCCGGGTACTCCGGTTTCCTCCCACAGTCTAAAGATATGCAGGTTAGGCTAATTGGCGTTCCCAAATTGCCCGTAGTGTGTGAGTGAGTGTGTGGGCATGTGCCCTGCGATGGATTAGTACCCTGCCTTGTGCCCTAAGTCTCCTGGGATGGGCTCCAGGTCTCCGTGTCTCCCTGAATACAGGATAAAGCGGTATAGAAGATGAGTAAGTGAGAGTGATGTAGTGGTTAGCACTGTCGCCTTGCACCTCCTGGGTCCGTGTTCGATTCCCGGCTAGGTTCGATTCCCGTCTCTGTGTGCATAGAGTTTGCATTTTCCCCCCGTGCTTGGTGTGTTTCATCCAGGTATTCTGGTTTCCTCCAATAGTCTAAAGTTTAGGCTAAATGGCATTCCCAATTTGCCTGTAGCGTGTGAAAGTGTGTGTGCACTGCGATGGATTGGCACAGGGTCTACCCCGCCTCGTGCCCTAAGTCGCCTAAGTGGTATAGACGATGAGTGAGTGAAATATTTATTATTATGGTTGTTATTACAATAATTTTATTTCATTGGTTAAATGTATGGCTAAATTTAATTGGCTAAATGCAGTGACAGTGGGTTCGAGTCCCTCTTCGAGGGTTCGTGTCCTCACCCGTGTTTGGTGGGTTTCCTCTGTGTACTCCGGTTTCCTCCCACAGTCCAAAGACACGAAGATTAGTCTAATTGGCCTTTATTAAAATATACTTTAATACATTTTTCTCGTGGTAGTTATGAGGAAAAGCATTACTAATTTACAGTTAATTTAACGTTGTTTGTCTTTACTACCTCCTTCAAACACGTCTTTGTGGTCAAACATCACATGAACCTGCCTCTGACGTGGTGTTTACGCTCTTGACCTCCATCCTGTATCTGCTCCACATTCACACTCCTCAGCATTATACTTTACTGTTAGATGAATAAGTTTCTACTGTTTTATGCACAGATAAAGAATAACACATCTTGTACAGCTCACACACAACCTCCTGGAAGACTTAAAGCTTACATCACACTTAACAAACACCTCCAAGAGCCCGGGCACTGAGAACAACCTGCCCCTAATCAGAACCTTGATTGTTAAAGAGAAACAGTGCTTTAACATGTCTCCTGTGTGCGCTAATGTCAACACACACTTTTTCTTTAACTCTTCTATCATCATGTCCCATATAGAGTTTATATTCTTACCATAAAACATGTTTTAAAGAGAAATTCGCACAACTATCAGGTTCACAGGTCACACGTCTCTCAGCGAGGAGGGAAACTGAGGACTTTCTGTTTACTTTTGTCCTAATGACTTCATTTACAGTTCACTCTGTACATGTGCAAGGGCTCCCACGCGGCTCCTGCTTCATAACGCCTAATGATTCCTCTCTCAACACGTTCTCTGTACAGTTTACACTCACCATTAAACTGTTCTCGCTTACGTTATGGCCGATATCAACATTCACTCCATCAACACTAAAGTCTCTCTCTCTCTCTCTCTCTCTCTCTCTCAGCAAGTTCATGAAGCATAAAGGTTAGGTCTCCTCTGTCGTCAAATCTTACATTTTTTTTTAAAACCTTATAACTTCACCACTGACTGTTACAAAGCACAGACACTGCAGACTTCTATACAGAATAAATAAGAAATAGCAACAAAGCATAACTTCAACACTTTCTACTTTTAAGTGTAATTCATTTAAGCTAAAAAAAAATATGTTAAATTATGTCAAAATGTTTCTTTCTTTTTTCTTTTTTTTTTTGTAATAAAAACAAAAAAATCCCATCCAAAGTGAACAAAAAGGTCTAAAATAAACAAGAAATTATTCCAGTGTGGATAGAAATTTTAGTGATTATATATTTAAAAAGAAATAAAAAGTATATGCACTACGTATAAATTTATACACTGATTAAAATGTATAAAAAGTCAAAATAAATAAACAAATAAAGGCCACCACATCTACAGCATGTACAATAATCAAAAGTAGATATACAGTTCTTCCAATATATCTTATTATATACAAAAGATATACATTATATTGTGTATATAATTGTGTTCATTAATTAATAAAAAAAAATAATAAAAAAAAAAAAATATA
>JAOVVA010000041.1:29413887-29424828 GCA_028565275.1 Leiocassis micropogon
CTCTCCCCCTTCCTCTCTCCCCTCTCTCTCTCTCTCTCCCTCTCTCTCTCTCTCCCTCTCTCTCTCTCCCTCTCTCTCTCTCCCTCCCTCTCTCTCTCTCGTTCTGTTCCAGAAGCCCGGTTCGTTCCCGTGCCAGCCACCAGTAACAATATTCCAGGAAAGAGCTCCACATGTTCAATTATATAATTACATCATCGCAGATTTAGACAGATGTCCCATAATACATTTCAAATGCAATCAGCTGCACTCGATCCCCCCACATAATGCGCTCGGAGAAGAAAAATGATCTCCGACGCACACGGAACACATCATATTTGTCATGTCGCTGCTTTGGTTGCCGCCGCTCTCTTGGTTGCTGCTTTTCTCGCCGCCGCTACCGTTATTAACGTTATACGCTCAGATTTCTGGTCGGCCGTTTCAGCACGCATAGGGTGTTTTTTTTGTTTCTCTTTAGTTTTTAAGTCCCCTGGGCGATACCTGCTCACGCTAATCACCCTGTTGAAATACATGTAATTTCTGGGACGCTTGGCGCATCACTCAGCCTCGGAGAGAAGTTCCAGTTTGCTGCACAGTTTGCTGGAGGCTGAGACGATTTCGCCGATCCGTGGGCCAATCTCTTCTCCTCCTAGCACAGATGGCACACGATCCTGCTCCATCCTGACAACTGAGAATGAGTAACTGTTTACTTTGGCGACAGAGATGTATCTCTGCACCGAGCGAAGGAAAGCTGCTGTTTATTCGCTACAGGCCAAAAAAAGAGAGGTTTTTTTTTTTTTTTTTTTACATTTCAGAAGTTCTGTCGCCAAAAAACAGAAGACACGTTTAGATTAGTAATGTAAAACAGATTTGCATTTTCACCCTTAAGACCTCAGATTGGCATAAGAATAAATCCAGAATAATTGACAGCTGCTCAGGTGTTTTTACGTGTTCTCTCTCTCTCTCTCTCTCTCTCTCTCTCTTTCTCTCTCTTTCTCTCTCTTTCTCCTCGAAAGATGCCCTGACACCCTAAGCATCCTCGCGGTACATAAAAAACCATCAATGTATTCTACATCCAACTTAACCTTAGCTATTTGTTTGCTTTATCTTCACCACAGCACCATAAATTCCTAAATCTGATTGGTTCAGAGAGTACGTCCAGCTGTGAGACGAAGGAGAGTTTGGTATTAATGCTGTAGTTTTAATATGATATTGTTTCCAGCTCGTTCACAGGGACTCAGGGAAACCGCACATAATCTGAGACTAATAATAAACAGACTCATGCAAAATAAAAGCGCTGTCTTTAATGTGTCAGCACTTTGTGAAGTTTTCCCGCACTAGAAAGTCCTTAGAATTGAGAAGTTTAGAGAGAGAGAGGGAGAGAGGGAGAGAGAGAGGGAATGTCCTTTAATAGATGATACATTGTGATCGTCACTGTGGTATAAAATGAATAAAGTCTCCACTGTGGGTGATTTGTCGAAACCAACACACTATGTTATTGATAAAATTTATTGGACGCCACTGATTTTTGAAAAAAATAATTTAACCTAAAAAATTATGGTTTTAGAGTGTTTTTACCAGATTTTTTTTTTTTTTTTTAAGATTAAACTTGCCTTTCAATGTAACACTTTAAACATAATTGTTTAATTAGACACTTAGAGTTAAAACAGCTTGTTTGCTTTGCTCTCCTGCAACAGTCTGCACAAGTGTTCGCAAGGGACGTTAGTCAATAATGTGATGTGCAAAAAAAAAAAAAAAGAGCAGTGTGTTATATGTCAGTAACAGACACAAAGGAATCAGATTTATTATAAAATACACAAGCGAAGCTCACTGGAAGCAAACTGGACGCTGTGAACACAAACTGTAAACACGAGCCACGGAAATATATGCATGGTCTTCAGGTGGCAAAAGACCATGCAGTAAATGGGACGAGAACGTGTCCACTATAATTAGAAGCAGTGCTGGAGTATAAAACTCATATCGGTTTTAAACCTTTATGGTTCCACTCAACGTTTCGGTAGAGAGCAGTTTTGACTCACTCCTGTATACATTTTAATTATTCAGTTATTTATTTATTTATTTATATTTATATTTGCATTCGGAATTTGTTAATACTTTTACCATGAAGTGTCATCTCAACCGTTTGGAAGAGGGCTACATTTGGGTCTATTTATCATCATAAAAAGCAATGAATGATTGCCCCAAGGACATTAAAAAATGCTGTGGTTCACCCTGCTGTGGGAGGTTTTCCCCTCTCTGACTAGTTGATGCTGACTAACAGTGGTTAACTGACATTAACCTTAAAACAACTGTAAAAACAAATCAAAGTCTGAAGTCTGACGATGGAATAAAGTAAAGCAGGATGCATTTCAATGATTCCATAAACGAGTTAACTCTTGATTCCTAAGACAAAAAGTGTCCCCAGGATGTCCCAGAGCCACCTACAGAGGGGGGTCACATAGGGAAGGACTAGTTTCCTATCTTACCCTCAGCTCTTCTTTGCTGACTTTCCCATTATAATTTAACTTCACTTCGCATCAAATTTCTCTGGTTTAGACGCATACTCTACAGTGCTTCTCAAAAATACCTGACTGCTTGTACACTCTCTGACCTCCTCGTTTTAACCTCAGTTATAAACAGAACACAGCATGGGTGACCCATAACCCCCCCCAGTGCGTTTATCTTACTGAGGATGTTAAAAGGTTTATAACACGCAATCATTTATAATGATAGCTCTATGATGTGTTACACTCGTGTGTCTCTACTACAGTATATAATGCTGCAGATAACCATCAGCTAATATGAAGGTTGTTGAAATGAGTTATTATTTCAAATGAGAGTGGTTGAGCTTAAGCTCAGTGACTAAAAACAAACACAGATACAATTGACTGTAAAGAGCAAGAGTGGGGAAAAAAACATATAATGGCTTGAATTATTCCATATGAATAAAATCGACACAATTGTCCTATTCTTTTTTAAATTACGTGAATGCTATGATCGTGAGGTTCTTTAAATTCTTTGTAAATTCTTTTAGTTTCTTCACCTTGAAAGCTAGGATGTAAAATCCACAGATCTGGAGAACTTGCAGTGATTTGAGGAAGTGTGCGAGGATGGGAAAAAAAAGAAATAACATTCACAATTTAGCTTCGAGAATAAAAGCCGAAGACCTTAGAGCTTATTACTATGATAAAAAAAAAAAAAAAAAGAAATCAGTGAGGTATGCGTCAGGTCACAGGAGTTATACATTTCAAAAGGGTCAAATTATTGGCCTGAAGCTAACAAAGAAAACATCCAACATGGAAAGAAAATTGGATTAAGGACTGTCCCGTGATTTATTAATACCTGGAGGAATAGTGTTGAAAAGGGAGAAATGTAGTTGCAAAAATGAAAAAGAAAAAAATTATAAATAACTCTGCTTTGAAATCTCTTAAATGCTTGGTGTTAAAGTTAAGGTTTGAAAAAGACTCATCCCATAGACCGTTAATAAATGTATACATAAAGCTTGTGCAGCGTTCCTATAGTAACCATCCCGGTTTTTAAATCACATCCTTCGTATTTTTAGTGCTATGATGATGATTTGACTTTTCGTTCAGGTATGATGTCGGAGCTGAAACACCGTACGCGGCGGTCATGAGCTCCTCGATCACACAAGTTTTAATGTGCTTTCGAAGCGTGCATGTAAAGAAGCTGTAAAGTTAGTTAAGTAAAATATAATAAAATGACCTGAGACGAAATGCTGACGTCTGTGTAGATGTTAAACACTGCTGAGAGATGTGCTGTGTGGGCGAGAGAGCGGAAATAAAAGGTCGCCGCTTTGTTATTTTCTGTATCAGTTAGTTGTTCGGACATTATCTCGTGCAGATTCCCTATTATTATCACAATTATAATAATTATCTCAGCATTAATAAGATTCAATTCAGGCTTTGTTTTACAGCTTCGTAACTGATACAGAGAGAAAGAGAGAGAGAGGATGCATCAACAATTCATAATAACTGGAAAAGCATTATTATATTAAAGGCCACTCCTGATGACTGATAAGCCCGAACAGAAAACGTTATGAATGCGAGTCATTAATATGCCGACTAACAATTCCGGCTCCTTTTCCCTCTTGACAGGTGAAAGGTAAGAGCGCTGAAGAAGTGTCATCGCTCACACACATTATTCTTATCCTCCATGCCCCTTTTCTCCCGCTCTCTCTTTCTTTCTTTCTCTCTTTCTCTCACTTTTAGATTGTTGTATTCTTTATCACAATGGCAGGCCATACAGTAGCTGCATATTACAGTAGGTGTTTGTGTGTGTGTGTGTGTGTGTGTGTGTGTGAGAGAGAAAGATGAGGGTTGACCTTTTCTATTGAAGTGATCAAGAATGGAATAAAGGAGGCACATCTAAGATAATAATAACAATAATAATAATAATAATAATAATTATAAATAAAATGATAGTAAAAATGATGATTATCGCACCTGTCACGCATACACCACATTTCCTTCGTTTTTTTTTTTTACTTTTTTTTAAGTAATACAATAAATTCAATTACATTTTTATATTGAATTTTATTTTATTAAATTTCTAATTTAATATCTGCTCCTTTTTTTTTTTTTTGGAGCACAGGAACTGTTATTTAATTTAAGACAGCCTTCATTTCCCACAGCAACAGAGTAAATTTAGTTTTTATCACACACACCTAACGCGCGTCCCTCGTGCACGAAACGGATAACAAAACACACTAATCAGGGCAATCGGCCCCCGGCGAGACTCACACTGCTGACCACCGACAACACACTCGACCCCCGCCTCGTCCTCGTCCCCCTGCTCCCTCTCTCTCCCTCTCTCTCTCTCTCTCCTGTCCTCCCCTTTAGCCTCTCATCTTATTGCAGTGAAGTTTTCTCATCTCTACAAATAAAGTCGAAAACTACTGCATTATGTTTTGTTTTTTTTAAACTCACCCCCCCCCCCCAAAAAAAAGATTCCCAAACCAACACATTTTTGTGTGTGTGTGTGTGTGTGTGTGTGTGTGTGGCAGTTTGCACGCGATCCACGGGATCCATGTTCTCCCAAATTACCTGAGGGAGACATCACACCTCGGTTTATGCTTCTCAAAGCACTCGGCTCAGCTTCGTAAGCACATAACAGCGGGGATTAGTGTAAATTTAACTCCCTCTCTTATGATAGATCGAAATAAAAGGTTATGCGAAGACATTTCCAGGATAGTCGGGAGTTTCTGCGAAATTAGGGCATTTTAAATCGGAAGGAAAGGTACGGCCTGAAACGAGCGCGGGATTGTCCAATGACTAGAATCGATTAATAAAAGAAAACACGCTCATATTATATACTGTATATAAAGTGTATGTATTTAAATATATCTGCTAGGCAGCGAGTGATTAATGGATGAATAAGCGGCTTAAATGAAGTGTAATATTAAGCAATAAATGGACTCATAAAAGAAATTAATTCCTTTATAAAGTGAAGTTAATATAATTAACGTGAATAATATAATAAAACGTGTCGAACACAGGCTCTGTGTTCACTTTTTTTTCCTTTTTTTTTTTTGCATATTCTTTATGCGTATTATATTTAAATGGTCAGTCATGCCAAAAAAAAAAAAAAAGTCACAGAAAATGTGAGCAAAAGTGTGCCTTATTAAATTATGATTCCTAATTATAAAGTGAATTCCATCTTACAGGGTTGAGCTGCTCATGTTTCTATGTTATGTCATGTATCGCAGCTTACTTATTTATAATAAGCAAAAACAAACTTTTTAAAAAAATAATACATTACACAGATATTACAGCCTCCATGGTTAAAAATTGGTTAAATGCGCAGTAAGAATTTTTTATTTTATTTTATTATTATTATTATTATATTGCTTTTATTTGTGACTTGTACATGGTTTAATTTTTTATAAAAAATACCTTAGGCATTTAAGGTTTCAGTAAAATTGTGACTTATAGACTTATAGGCTTTTTCTGTTTGGACGGGCCTTCTGTCAATCATTTTCTAGACCTTGTAGATTTGAGGGGGGTGGAGCTTTAGAAATATGGGCGGGAAAGAGAGAAAAAATTTTAAAATAAAATTTTGAGCCCAATTAGTCAAGCTTATCCATGAAAATATAATTCTCTTCCAGGATCTCTCTCTCTTTCTCTCTGTCTGTCTCAAAGTGGAAAAGTGTTTCCTCGTTCTTCTTGTCCCTTTCACCTTGTAACACGATAGCGAAAAGACAAATTGCTGCGGAAAAGCGCTGCTTAATGCCAGAGTAAGAGAGCGAACCGATTCCCTCCTGTGTCCAGCTTTAATCCAAACCCAAACTGTACTTTTTCTGTAAAACCACTTCCTGTGTCTCGGCCCTGTATCCGACAGGGAGCGCCGCGTGAGCTCGGCAGATTAGCCGCTTCATTAGCGCTGTACGTCCATGTTCCACATCAGCGTGTCGTTTCACACTCGCGAGGCTCCCACAGACACCTCGACTCCTTTTAAGTCACTGTGGACTGTATGCGCACTTCCCACAACGCTCAGCCGTACAGCACAGGCATCAGGTTTCTGCCCCTGGACCACAAACAGCCCCTCTGTGGAATGACGTCAGTCTTCATCGCATACCTGAGAATCGTTACACACCCCGAGAACACACAGCTCTCAGACGTCCATCATCAGACCAGTACCAGATTAGTCATAACACTCATAAGACTCATAAGACTCATAGCGGTCGTCATAAAGGGTCGGAGCTCATGTGTTACTTTAGCGTTTAATAACACACTTCACTGTGAGCATTATTGTAAAGTTGAGTAGCTGTACACGCGTCAAGTGTTATTATTAGTGGTGTTAGGAATCGTTTTGTTACTTTTTTTGTTAAACAAAAAACTTTTTTTTTCAGACAGATTTTTATTTTCATTTTTAAGAATTCTAAAAGTGCTTGTCATGTTTTATCTCTGAAAAATAAAACACAGTGAAAGCGTGCCTGTTGTTAAAAAAAAAAAAAGATGTACGTGCCTGCGAATGAGTCGATACGCAGAATGAGCGCAGTGACAAATAAACCTGCCCTGGTGTCAGAGCTGCCGTTAGGGAAAACTAATCAACCGCTTCTGACCAATCAGCGTACAGAGGTTAAAATCAATCTGATCAAGGTGATGAGGAGGAGGAAGAGGATAAGAATGATGATGAAGAGGAAGAGGAGGATGGGGTGGGGAGGAAGAGTAGGGTAATGAAGAGGGTGATGATGATCAGGATGAGGAGGAGGAGAAGTAAAAGGGGGAAGAGTATGATGATTACAAAGGGAAAGCTGAAGATGAGGAGAATGGTGATTGTGATGATGATGAGGAGGAGGAGAGTAAAAGTGATGAAAAGGAGGAGGATAAAGATGAAGAATTGTGAATATGATGATGATGATGATGATAATGATGATGATGATGAAGCAGACAGGTTAGCATTGTTTCTGAGAGAGATATGGATTAATATACTGATGTTTAGACTGGGAAAACTCTCTCACACACACACACACACACACACACACCATGATCCCACATGTCCGTTGGAATCTCCTGTTTTGACATTGCTCTGAGTCAGGTGTGTGTGTGTGTGTGTGTGTGTGTGTGCGTGTGTGTGCGTGTGTGTGTGTATGTGTGTGTAAAAAGTCCTCACAACTTGATTGAACTTCACAAACTGATTTGTTTCAGCAGGTAATGTAAAAGCTGTAAATGCTGGCTGAGGTATAAAAGGAATAAAACGCTGTATTGTAGAAGTTAAAGTGCAGCGTCTGTTCTCCACCTCTTTCTTTTTTCCTTTTTTTTTTTATAACAATGCACCATATTTCACAGCAGATCGTATCTCGGTGCGCTTGTTTACGCATTATCACACACTGATGGTCTCCATACATGCCTGAAAATGAGCAATTCTGCTGAATGTTACACACACACACACACACACACACACACACACACATACACATACACGCAGATACACACAGAAACACACACACATATACAGACACAGATGGACGCTGTGATATGCGACGATGAGAACGCCGAGCTCGGCTCAACACACTCCGTCACAAAGCTGTGGAAAAAAGTGACTTGTTGGAAATGAGGCTGAAATGAACACACTGGGATTCATTGTAGCATGTACACTTACACACACACACACACACACACACACACACACACACACACACAAATACAGAACAGAGAGAGAGAGAGAATTGAACATTACTTTACATGTACATGTTTATTGATTAAATAAGTAACGACACTTTGTCACTTTGTATTGGTTTATGGTTACATTTAACCCTTTGATCCTCAGGGACATGAAAATAAAATATAAACTATAACTCGGGTCACTTTAGAGCGATCTGTAAAATCAGTGTAAACTTCTGGAGTTTTCTGCCCTTGCTCTGCTTTTGCTTTCTGCAGTTAAACAAACAAACAAACAAACAAAAAACAAACAAAAACTTGACAAAAAAGTTTGTGCCAGACACCACAATTTAAATTTTAAATAAACACATAAATGAAGAAACAAACAAACAAACAACAACCAATAAATAAACAAAAATGTTCGCTTTAATATAAATAAAAACAACAAAATACATAAATAGATAAATGATAAACAAATAAAATAAATGAACATGCTTAAAAAATAAAAGCAATTTAAAAAATAGAAATAAATAAATAAATAAATATTTTAATTTAACTCATGTGATAATATTTTTTGTGCCAGACACCACTGCCTTCAATTCTAAAGAAAGAATGAAAAAAAAGAAAAAAGGAAATAAAGAAAGATCGACAAAAAGAGAAAACGAAAGAAAGAAAGATTTATAAAACATATACACAGTGTTTTTGTGCTATATTCCACTGTGTTTAATAGCATGGGGGAAAAAACAAAGAAATAGATGTAGATAAACAAATAGATAAATAAATATGGAGATGGATATTTCAGTATCACAGGCCTTAAATATAAATGATGATTTTCTTTCTGATGATTTTTTGTTTTTATGTGTTTAAAGTGTTTTAAACTCATGACCAACATTTCTAATATTTGTTGTTTGATATTTAGACAGAATCATAAATCATGACCATTTTTCTGAAATGAACAGTACATGTGTATAAAAGCATCACAGGGTTAATGTGTGTCAAAGCTCACGAAGGTACTGAGACAAAAACACGCAGTGTGTTGTGTTACTGAGTAGTCATGAAAAGATTCCCCACTGACTATGAAAACTCCAACCATTAAAAGACACCCTAAATGTTTTCTTAAAGTTGTTTCCGACCAATCAGAGACCAGGATGTGCGTCTTAATCACACCCGCGATGTCTCCAGTCTCAGGATTAAAGGTGCGAAGTTACGACATGTCGAGATATCTGGGTTGTGTAGATAAAAGAAAAGTTGTGTATTTGTGCACACCCCCCTCCCCCCTTTCAGTTGAGGAATGGTTTGTTCCGGACAGACACGTCCTGTAAGTAGCTGTCGTCTCTCTTCATTGAGTGGACACTGTTGTCCTCAAAGGCTGGACCCTTGACTGGGGGACGTGAGGTTAAGTGCTGGTCTCTGATACGCTGTTCAGGTTCAGTGGACAGAATGTGTGTGTGTGTGTGTGCGTGTGTGTGTGTGAGTCTCACACATCCATGTGGTGTGTATGTCGAGAGAAAGTTTTCCAACTGTGAACTCTCTTATGGACGGTGTTGGACAGGCTGAGAGAGGACGCAGCATAGCTGTCACTGACAAAATCTGCTGCCCACCAGCCCGGGGCTGCCCCGGGGGCACTAGCCATCACACACACGCATACAGACACAGCACACACACACACATACACACACACACACACACGCACGCATACACACACACACGCACATATGCTGTCTGGAAAAAAAAAAAAAAACCTTCTCCTCTCACTTCCAGTATAGTGTAAAGTTAGTGTAGGAGATGTGTGTGTGTGTGTGTGTGGTGAATTATATCTGATGTTTGTGTAGATCTATAAAGACATATAAAAGCCATATGTTTAATCAGGTATTTTAAAAAATGTTTTAAATGAATAAGTCACAGCCAAAACACAGTATTGGTGCTGATTTCTTTTATTTTTTATTTGTGTTCTACATATAGTACAGAAAGTGTGTGTGCCAAGTTTATGCAACATGCAAGTGAGGAATCTTGCTTCACTAAAAATTTTAAGTTGCTAACTTCAGCCAGAGACTTTTGGAGAGATGATTTTTATATGTGCCCCAAAAACAGTCGTTACACTTCAAATAATAATCATTTAAAATGCTAATTATTCATATTTCTTTATTAGTATTGAAAAATGATAAATGATAAAATTCTAGAAACATATGACCTGTAAAAAATTGTTGATTAAATAGTTTTTCGGTAAAACAAAGAAAAAATATTTTTTTGGCATTTTTAAATACTACACTTGTTCAGGTTTATGATTTTTCCTGTAAAATCTAAAAGCTTTATCTGAATGAACAATTAAGATTATTGAAAGATAAAGGAAATTGTAATGAAATTGTATTTATTGCACTCTAAAAAATGCTGGGTTGTTTCTGTAAACACATTGTTGGGTTGTTTATGCTGGGTCAAAATTCAGTGTTATTTCGGGTACTTTAAACACAATGTTGGGTTTCTCTATGTTGGGTCAAATGAAATTTAGTCGGTCTTTTAGAAATGAACACCTGGTTGGGTTATTCTGACCCAACAACTGGTTTATTCTCTGGTTTCTCCAAACGGCAGCCTGCAAAATTTTTGAAAAATTACTGTTATTGTGTCACAAAGTGTAGATTTAAGAGTTGTTTAAGTGAGAATGTATGTGTGTACAGCTCAAAACATCAATCGGTTATTAAAGATAGCGTCTATTTAAAAAATTTCGACGATTTCGGAGATTTGAGCTCCAGGCAATAGCCAGGTGCCCTGCGCTCATGTAGCCGCCCAACGCTGCCTCACCTCGGAAAAAACTTCTGAAAACTACCACTGGCTGTGATGTCTCTGTATC
>JAOVVA010000041.1:29495503-29513701 GCA_028565275.1 Leiocassis micropogon
TACGTTTACACTGCAGGTCTCGATGCCCAATTCTGATTTGTTGCCTATATCTGATTTTTTTTGACCGTCTGTTTACATGTTCTTTCAACTATGACTTGTATCCGATACAGGTGTTTACACTTGCCACACTATCTGAAACATCGCGCATACTTAAAGGGAGGTTCTTGCCGTACAAACTAGCCAAGATAGACGGAGGTGAAGTATGCTTGACGCTCTGCGATATATGCAAAGTTCATGAAACGTCACCATGGTTTTAAAACGGAGGAGAATGGAAAAAAAACCCGGCATAATTGCAGCCTTCGCATATGCTTCATTCACCAAATACTGATTTCTTAATGTGATTTAGCCCAATTAAGCATTAAAAAAAGAATATGCGATGTTATAATTCCACACGCGCTTCCACCGGAGAATAACATTACGTCATTAAACCGTGAAGAAGTCGCAGTTTTAATAACGTACAGAACGCAATGCCTCAGGAAATCCGATCTGTCTGTTTACACAACAATCACATTAGCACATATCTGATTTATAACTGATTTATTTCCACATATGAAGGAGGCCTGAAACCGATCTCGAAATATCGGAATGCATGCGTTTTTTTCCTGTTTACACGGACATAGGACATATCCGATATGTGTCACATATGAGCAAAAAATCTGAATTGAATACGTTTACCTGACAGTGTAAACGTAGCCTAAGTAATGGGTTAGCGTCTCCTTCCTTGATAGGTTGTTAAGTGGTTGGTTGGCTCTCTTATCCATTCAGTCATTGATTGATTGATCACTAAACATTTGCATTACTGTTATCTGACGCCACACATGGCTTTGTATTGCAATGGTAATACACTACATGGACAAAAGTATTTGGCCAAACCTATTAATTATTGAATTCAGGTGTTCCCAATCAGGCTCCTTATCCCCAGTGAAGGACAATCCTAATGCTTCTGCATACCAAGACATCTTGTCAACTTTTTGCCAAAAAAAGTTTGGGGAAGGCTCTTTTCTGTTCCAACATGACTGTGCCCCAGTGCACAAAGCAAGGACTATTAAGATTCAGGATTCAAATAACTTTAATAGACATGGTTTGATGGGTCCGGTGTGGAAGAACTGGCCAGCACTGAGCCCTGACCTTAACCCCATCAAGCACCTTTGGGATGAATTTGCGAGATTGCGAGCCAGGCCTTCTCGTCCATCATCCGTGTCTAACTCCTACAGAATGAATGGGCACAAATTCCCACAGAAACACTCCAAAATCCTGTGGACAGCCTGCAAAGGGGACAGACTATATAGAAGTATATGTATTTAGATACAATGTTATAGCAGGTTTGGCCAAATGCCTTTGTCTGTATATTGTATACCAGACGAATAGCTCATATATTTTAACTTGAGATCTGTTTTTGGTTTGTGTTCTCAGATGGACGTCTCATCCTTTAATAAAAAAGAACAGGAGAGTGGTGCTTGCCTCATTCCTTCTCCTCATCACTGGAGTCGGTATGATTATTAAACATTGCATTTAAAGACAGCTTTTTTTTTTTTTCTTAGTTCATTATGGGCTGAGAAGCCAGAAAAACGATTACAAAACCAGTTCTGCTTTGTGGACTTGTTGGCATTGTGTTTAATTTGTTGCCTGGTCATGAATTTCTTACACCCACTCAGAGAGTAGTTTGCATAACCTGCTTACTGAACGCTACATATCTCCGTCTCTCTTTGTATCCCCAGCCCTGATTTTTACAGGCATTGTCCTCGAACTAAACCCACAAGCAGGTGAGATTTATCAGCAGAACTCAGTGCTATAATAATCCTGAAAATGTTGTGTAGCTAAAAAATCCAAGTAGCACACTACATTTAACTCCACAGATAACTAACACCCACTTTAATAGCTGAATGGTGATGTGTGCTACTCTATGTTTAACAGTTCTCCTCTGTTTCTTCACAGAGGTTTCAAGTGCGATTTTCTTTGTCTCGGGATTCCTTCTCTTCATTCCTGGGGGTATGTTATTAAATATTTAACAGAAAACATGGGACAATTACGAAGAAGCATTAAGTCAGGATTAATGTACAAAAACAATAGTCAATGAAATAATATGTATGATATCATTATTGATGTCGTATGGTAATAGATGATAACATTAAAGAAAAAAGGCGTGGCCTATTTGTGATCTGCAAGAAGACTGTTAAGAGAAGTTAAATATGTCAAGAACGATATGTCGCACCTTTTATGTATTTACAGTCTTATGCAAAAGTTTAGGCACCCCTTGATAAATAACAGATTCTGGTGATTTTTTTTTTATTTTTTATTAAAAAGATGTTAACACAGTCTCTCTTGGAAATGGAAAAACGAACAATATTTTCAGCAAACATTGATGTATTGAAATTGAACAAAGATAAAAAATAAAAACATTATTGTGGCACTGTGGGCACCCTACATAAAAAAAGTTTGGGTACCCTACATAATTAGTACTTAGTAACACATCCCCTGGCAGATATCACAGCTTGCAAATGCTTTTTATAGCCAGCCATAAGTCTTTCAATTCTTGTACTTGGGATTTTCTCCCATTCTTCCTTGCAAAAGGCTTCTAGTTCTGTAATATTCTTTTGTCGTCTTGCATGCACAGCTCTTTTGGGATCTACCCACAAATTTTCAATGATGTTTAAATCAGGGGACTGTGATGGTCATTCCAAAACCTTCAGCTTGCGTCTCTTGAGGTATTACATAGTGGATTTCGAGGTATGTTTAGGATCATTGTCCTGTTGTAGAAGTTATCCTCTTTTCAGCTTCAGCTTTTTTACAGATGGTGTGATGTTTGCTTCCAGAATTTGCTGGTATTTAGGAGGTATTTCGCGGCATGTTTCGTGTGGCACTGGCCGCAACACAACCCCAAAGCATGATAGATCCACCCCCATGCTTAATAGTTGGCAAAGTGTTCTTTTCATGAAATGCTGCTCCATTTTTTCTCCAAACATGCCTTTGCTGATTGTGGCCAAACAGTTCTATTTTAACTTCATCAGTCCACAGCACTTGTTTCCAAAATGCATCAGGCTTCTGTAGACATTCTGTTGCATATTTCTGACGTTGGATTTTATGATGGGGACGCAGGTAAGGTTTTCTTCTGCTGACTCTTGCATGAAGGTCTGGTGGAACGGTGCACCACCACTCCTGAGTCTGCTAAATCCTCCTGCGGGTTTTTTGCAGTCAAATGGGGGTTTTGATTTGTCTTTCTGACCAGTATACGAGCAGTTCTCACTCTGGGCTTCCATCTTCCGTCGTCCTCATCTTGACCTCCACAGTTCCCCTGAACTGTCATCTCTTTATTACATTCCTCACTGTGGAAACTGCAAGCTGACAACGCTTTGCTATCTTCTTGTAGCCTTCTCCTGCATTGTGGGCATCAGTAACTTTCATTTTCAGAGTCTTACACAGCTGCTTAGAGGAACCCAGGGTTGTTGAGTGTCCGCAAGTGTGTGCATAAGCTTTGAAGAGTCAAAGTAATTGTAAAGCTTTGAAATTGACATTTACTAATGACAGATGTTGCCATGCATCAGATATAATGAGCTGATTAAGGTGTGAAACTTGTAAAAAGAATCTGAGACTCTGGAACTCTTAGGGTGCACAGTGCCATAATAATGTTTTTTTTTTTTTTTTTTTTGTTCAATTAATGGCATAAGAAGTAACTATGCATCAATGTTTGCTGAAAATATTGTGAGTATTATGATTTAAAATAAGTGCACTTTAAGAACAAAATTTCTTTGATATTTAAATATACATATTTTCTTCCCTCACAGTTTACCACGTCATCTACATAAGCTGTGCTGTTAGAGGGCGAAGAGGATTCAAGTTCTTTTACCTGCCGTACTTTGAGAAATAGTCTTTCTCTGTTTGTCCAAAGCCTTTTCTTTTTTTCTTCAATCACAAAATACAGAAATGAGATGAAGCTCTAGAGGTAACGCTTTACAACAAAATTCCCTTAATTAAAATTAGTTAAAGATTCATGAACGTGAACAATAATACACCATTAATAAGATTAAAGTAATTAACACTTGTATTAACACCGTTGAATATTGTCCAAAATTACTTCTTTTTTTTTTTACAAGACGTTTGTGCTGGTTTTTCTGTAGGAATCACAACATTTAATCCCGCTGAGCTCCAAAATGTATAATTTACTTAGTGTAGCTTTATCTCGAGTAATTGATGAAATATGCAAGAAATTAAACGCTCTGTTTTGGATTGTTGTGGGAAAATACTCAACATCTGGGTGGTATAGTGCAGTTTGAAGCAGAGTTATTGTAACCAGCCTGAAAATAATTGAATAATTTTCATATAACAGCACACCCTTAGGTGTTTTATTTATTCCCCTTATTCTACAGCAATTTATCAATTATTAAAATGTTTTTATTTATTAATCAGTCATAATTTTAATCCGGTTATAGTTATGTTTAATGTCCAAAAAACAAGTTCCAAGTTTTTACTTGCATTATAGCAGCTGTAACCAGTCATCCAGTAACCAGCCAGTTTTTTTTTCTTTTTTTACCCACTCGTTCTCTTATATTAAAAGGGGGAAAAAACACGGCTTGATTATTATTGATGTAAGAATTGAATATTTGAACAATCGTTTAGCACAAGAGTTCATTAATTTAATGAAACATTAATTCTAGTTTAATGCTACCTAATTCGATAAATAATGTTTGTGAACCTAAATGTAAAGCGTTGCTGCTGTATTTGTGCAATCGTGATGTTAAATCCTGTGAAAAGTTTTCTCATTTCAGGATGTAATCTCATATCTTATATCCGAGTAGCTTTACTTTGCACATTACAGATCATGGATCCAGATTCAGGAGCAGTCACACAGCGACTGAGCTGAAATCACACTTCACTTTACTGAAACATTTTAAAGTTTTTTTTTTTTTGATTTTGTAGTTTATTAGATGTTTAGGTTTGAACTTTTTTTTTTTTAACCCTAAAGCAATGGCATTGACTACATTTCTGCTGTAGGAGCCGTTCAGGGAAAAAAAAGTACGCTTTGTTGTGAAAAGATGGGTGTAAATTTAGAAAAGATATTGATGAGCCTTGTCAGAAATCTTGAATGAAGTACCAAGTTTCCTTTTCCTGCACTGTTTTTAATCTTTAATGAACTAATACCACTACTAACACTTTGTACCACTCAGTGAAATTCCAGCATATCTGCATGGAAGAGTTATTTTATTCTTTGTGTGTGTGGTTATTTTTTTTTAAATCATTGTGACACTACAATAAAACTTTTTTTTAAATAATTTGCCTTTGAATCGACTGTAATTGTGGCATGCGGCTTTTAAGATCATAAAGCATTGGTGTCTGTATAACTATAAAATACAGTTAAAAATTGAAGTATTAATTTTTAATTAACGTTTTAACTGTATTGGATTACTTCAGCATTGTACTGTGACCACAGTAATGTGTATTGCAAAAATTTGGAAAAAAAATGCTAACCTTGCGAAAAATGCAGACTGAGTCATGGTCAAAAAAATGGCATGAAAGTGCACAGATAAAATATGATGTTGCCCTAGGTTCCCCTTTGATACATTAATTGTGATAAAGTACCATCAAGGGTGCCCCGTTGGTAGATAAATGTGATGAAGTGCCCCCAGGGGACATTAATTGTGATAAAGTCCTCTGTAGGATGCCCATTAATAATGGGAAGTTCGGATCATTTTAGTGATTCGGTTCTTTAAATCTCGTTCATCAAAATGAATGAGTCATTTTGTTCTTTTGATCAGAAATAAAATAAAATGTTGCATTTTCAACAAACAGACACGTCTACATACACAAATTTTGGCTCTAGTTCCAGTAATTAAAATATTACAATGCAGCTAAGGATATACTATGATAAACAGAATGAGCAGTTCACCTCTCATATCATCTGGTCCAAATCGTTTGTTCTTTTGTCACGTGACTCTCATAGACGATATGCTGTGCATTACACTGGAAACAGAATTGAACGGTTCTTCTCATGGGTCTTCTAGTCCAAGTCGTTCGTTCTTTTGAATCTTTTGCACTGCATAGCGTCTATGGGAGTCACGTGACAAAAGAACAACTCGTACTAGATGACTGCCCCTCACTTAGTGTCTGCCTGTGGATACCGGTTATTTTACCATATTAAAAAAACAAGACAATACCCTATTTTGTTGGACCAAATCTGAAATGCTGGCCTTCAATTCCTTTAATGGCCCAAACATGTTGAAATGCCTTGGAGTGAGCCTAGGACTGTATGGGGGATGTTGCAATAACTCTGAGTTCCTGTATTGTGCAAGTGATGTTAAATGGTTGCGTGTACTTTTTCCAGAGTCAAATGCGTCTCTTCTGCAACTTGGTGATAAATTAGGCGTCGATTTTCAAGGATCAGGTGTTCCACGTGCTGAATCTTCACAGGAACGACTGCAGTGGGCTCAGAGCCACCCGTCAATCACTTTTACGCCTTCAATCACGGGCCTTTTGTTGTTTCTGAGCTCATCTATGGGTTCTAACTGTTATTGCATTATGGTTGCATTCCAGTACAGTTGACCTGAATTGTCCTTCAGGTCATTTCCTCAACAAGCCATTTTTTTGCCATCTGACCACGAAATCACAAAGCGGTTAAAAATTACACCATATCAACTGTTAAAGACGCAGATAATGGTGTTCCACTTATTCACCATTCTTGTAGATCATGTTGGGTTTCACTAACCTTGTATTACCTTTTTTATAATGTGTTTTGTTGTTCGTCTTTGGGCTTGGTAACACTGCTGACCGGTTCCTCATGAGATCATCTGTATGCTTAGAGATTCTGCTTAGACCTGACTGTGATTGGGAGAGTGTTGTTAGGCTGTACGTAGAACCTTTAAATGTTACTGAGATGACACATTACCGACCTGCAAATCAATCCTTTCATTTCTTTTTTCAGGCCAATAACTGAATGTGCCATTTTTTCATTGTTGATGATTTATCAATTTTGATGAAATTGTTTAGTGACTTCTGTAATACATAAATACAACTAATGCTAACTATGCATGTATGTAATAATAGAAGTGGGCATGGCTTCCAGGTGGTATAATTATACTACACGTAGGATTTAGTACGATGGTTTCTGGTTTCATCCTGGGCTCAGGTCTGTGTGGAGTTTTATATGTTTTCCTCATGTCCATGTGGGTTTCACTCAGGTTCTCTTCGACATCCTTCCACCTACCAAAAACTGGTATAAGTGTATAAGTTAAATTGCGCATGACGTTGAGTGTGTAACTGTGTGTGCGAGATGTCTTGTGACTTCACTATTTATTGTGCCCGCCCATTCAATGGAACAGTGCTGTGATTGTTCAGGAATTGAGTTAGACACCCAGTTAGACACAATGCTTTTACATTATTTATTTATTTTTCATTCATTTCTAAATTATTCTCTCAAATTTTACAAATATCTATAAACACCCCTCGATAATAAACCCTAATGTAAAAAAATCTAATCATTTAAAATTCACTTATACGTACTCCAAGATCACGGAAGGTTTCAAAACCTTGTGATAACTGAACATCTTTTGCGTAACAGTTTAGTGTTTCTCAGTGCTGAAAACACCAGATTCAAGCCAACGCTAAGTGTGTGTGTGTGTGTGTGTGCGCACGTGCAGGAGAAAAAACAAACAAACACCAAACTGTGTATTAGAGGAGCTACAGGGATCACACTGATAGATCTGCTTCATCAACGTCTAATAAAATAATAAGCAATGTTTAACATCGTTCTAATGCAACTACACGGCTATTAAGGTGACCAGGTGTAAAACGTCTTCCAGTCTAGGCTTCCTATATATACTGTGTGTGTTTATATAAATATAAAAGAATCTCCGAGACATGGGGGTGAAGTGACTGCTCATGTATTTTTTTAGTTTGTTGTCGTTCTGATTGCTGTCTGTGTATTTAAATTCAACTCCCATAGCATACTTTCCTGAAATATTGCACTGTGTCTTCTAATATATTATTCAAACTTTTGTTTTTAAAGCAAGTTACAAGCTCTGGAAGCAGCTGAGTTGATGTTAACTCTATTCTGCACCGTGGTATACAGTATATAGTACCAAGTACTAATCTATAGTGAGGAAACGGATCGTGCAACAGCACATTAAAAGACTTGAACCCTTTTATTATTGAGAAATAACTGCATTATTTTTTTAACCAGGTACGTGTGCGCGTGTGTGTGTGTATATATATTTTTTTTATGCAGTTGGTTAGCAAACCTATATATCACGGATCATAAAAATCTCTTCAAGTACTGGAATAGGATGTTGTTGACCCTTCGCCCACGTCTAAAGATAGGAACTAAAGTTATGATTGAGGATCTAAAGACATGATAATAATAATAATGATAATTTTATTATTATTATTATTTTAAAAACCCTGAAAATAAGCATTAACTACATTCGGGTTTAAGGATGATAAAACTAGTGTATTTAATCACTTTCTAATTATTATAGGCATTAATATCATCTAAAAGGTTCACCCTGTTGTTTGCCCGTGTAATTATTTTTTTAAACTAAAAACATTAAGGTCTCTGGATATTTTGAGCGATTCTGGCTGAACATTTTCACTGGCTTCCGTAATAACTACATTTAACTAGCTCTGCACGTGTCTAATAATCGCTTCGTCAAATATTCACTGTTAGAAATGATTTCATGTTCATGGAGTCAAAATATTCTCCATTGCCATCTTTCTGACCCCACGACCCACCACAAAGGGCATGACGTCTGTTCTGTACGATCCCGTTCACTGACTACACCCTGTCTCACTATGTGCTGTGAGAACTATGGGAGAATGATTTCCATATTGAAACTGAGGATGACGTATTGGACGATGGTTCTGCTACAAGGTAAAGTCTTTCAGGGGCATCACTTAAAGGGAGACGCGGCAATGCTAGAGACTGATATTTGATATTAGTAAATACGTGTCTTTGCATTGGGCACAAACACACCCTGTTGCTGATTGGTTGGAAGAGTGTCGTGTGCTGCGATCCGCACCACAGTGTTTATTTCTCAATTACAATGCCAGGGTTGTGTCCTAACACCAGATTAGGAACGGACAGCTAGCGAACCCTGAGGAGATATTAGCTGAATTTGACTGAGCATTGGATTAGAATAGCGAATTCCTCTTTTAATTCAAATTAGGCTGCGAAGAGTGAATGAAGGTGTTGATCCTATCTGTGACAGATTTTATTAGGCTTGGAGCTACCTATATCCAGATGTTTTGCGCATGTCCGTCCTTTGCTTAACGACTGGGCTGAAACATTACATTTAAAATCATTTCCATCTTAATCGAACCGTTTGCAATGGGTGCCTTATTTGTTGTTTGTTTCACAAACCTGGTATAACAAACCATATGAAAAACTTGTGGCTAGCACCTGGACATCTCCAGCTCCACTTAACTGTACACATCACTCTTGGAAGCGTGATATCTTTTTAAAGTTGGAGAAAAATAAGTGTACCCTAAGAGCTTTATCCTTTCCTCCCATCCTCGCTTAACAAACTGGCCGGCCATATCCGTGGCAATTAACCTTCGTGTCTTGCCTTGTACTCTGAATACACTCAAGTGGGCGGGGCTTACAGGTGTCCTGCTTTATTATTAACACCTGAGCAAATCATTCCACCGATCAGCTCATATCCTGTTTTACTGCAGAGGCAAAGACATAAAATAAGACACAGAACTCCTACGGAAAATGCGACAGGGTTGCCAGGTCTGGTAAAAAAAATATAATAGGATCAAACGTTATCAAAGGATATCTTGAAAGTGTAATATCGTGTAAAGGCGATTAAATCGCACAATCCTTCTCAAGTACAAGCTTTCACTTTGGTCCAAAAGTGAACCGTCCACTTAAATGTATGTAGTGTATTAATAATCTATTAAATCTCTCAGAGACTTTTCTATTACTGGGCAAGATGGCGCCGTGATCGTGGCACGTGCTTACAGCAGTTCTCTCAAACTTTTTCACCTGTCATTTTTCATTTCTTCACATCTTCTTTCTCCTGCTTTTAAGTTTCAGTCTGTTTACACACCAGGGTTTTAGTTATTAGTCATTATACACACTACGCCTTATATCCACATGTGCTGCCATTTCGCTTCAGTTAATTTTTCATTTTTCACGCTCTGTATGATGTTTGTACTGCGCTGTACCACGTTAATTCCACTCAGTGCTTCCACTTGTATCCGGGACATTCCCATCTCACTGCCCTGCCACGTCCCACTCATGTGCTCTATTTCACCTCCCTTATATCCATGTATTCTTATTTTGTCTCGTTTAAACTGTTAAATGTTAAAACTTTGAGTAAACTACGGACTCCGTGCTGTAATAGGTGAAGTTTTATCGAATCTCTCATTTGTGTGTTAAAACCCGGTCTGTCTTGGCTTACAACATCGACTTTGCTTTACACCAGGCCACCTATTAGCATTAACAATACAGCATTAGCATTTCTTATAAAAACCTTTTTAGGATTCTATGACACAATTTGTGCTATTGTATTATTAACATTACTCTTACCTGAGAAATGTAAACACAACTTCACCACTAGGGACGCATCGATACCTGATTCACTTCGTTTTCGGTACTTGTTGATAGAGATACTGATACCAAAATGATTAACCTACTTGGTACTGATTAATCAGGGAACACGATCATTAGCTGTGTGTATGTCGGCTGTGTCTGTGTGCTCTTAGCGATCAACTCATTGTGGTTTGTAGGTTTACATGCTTATGGTGTTTGCAGAGGTGTGACCTTAAAGGTTCCATATTTGACCATTTCTTTAACAAGTAAGTACCGGAATCAGAGCTCTCTCTGTGTGCGTGTGTGTGTGTGTTAATGCCCCATTTGTAACATCTCTTTCACTCCTTCTCAAAATGTGTCTATGTAAATGAGCTCCTGCTGAGCCACACCCCCATAAAGAACAGCAAAGCTGAGCAACAAGCCAGGGGCAGGTCTGGTAAATTAATATAATAAGATCTTCTTATATGAGGTCACAATAAGTGAGGGGAATCTAATTGGCTTGTTTAAACCCTGGCCAATACAAACATGGAGATGGATTTCCCACACACTGGAGACCCATCCATGTCTAAAAATGACCAAAAAAAAAAAAAGGTGAATTTTGCATAATAGGTGCCCTTTAAATCCTATAAGTAATCGATTTATCGGGGTTAACTGTAGATTCTACACCATAGGATTATGTTACAAATTATGAACAACTGTAACGGACAACGATACTGGAGCACGTTTTAGGAGTAATTCAGGACCGATACCTTGTACCAGGGTCGGTATCGATGCATCCCTACTCGCTACTCTGAAAGCTGGTTTTGATGAGGACCTGTTCCAAAATCTAAGATCTGTGCTCCTGTAATTAATACTTCGCTTCGAGTGCAATGAACCGTAGATAAGTCTCTGAGGTAATTCCATGATTTTTGTTCTTTTCTTCTTCTTCTTTTTTTTTTTTTTAAACATGTACTGTTTAGTTGAGGTATGTCTTTGGTTTAGGCCATGCAAAATTAAATAGCTTGGGTTTTCTACATTAACGGAAAAATGAAAAAATACTGTAGTGTTGAATCGGTATGTGATGATAATGTTATACCTGACATCTCGATTTATCGCCAGAAAACGCGATCGTAAATTTCTGTATATTTATTCTTTAGTTAAATTAAAGTGTGTTAACAAGTGTTGCTTGTTATTTTGTAAGCGGACAGCTAAAACGTTTTAATCCTGACAGGGCTATAAAATACTAGATGGTGGAGAAACATGTTCAAGTTAAATATTTTAGGAGTAAAAATAATCCGCTCTGAAATGATCCTAGCTGCTAACTCGGGAGACACGACTTTAATGTTATTGCTAAATAAAGATATATATACACTGGTAGCTTTTTTAACTTTGCATGGCCTTACATTCAGATAAAAGTTACTCCTTACACGCTTTCAGGGATTGAAAATAGCACCAGGAAAAGAAATAAAGGGATAGGGGGAAAAAAAAAAGAAAAAAAAAAACACCTTTTACTGCACCTCTCCATGGACAGCGATGAAAAGGACAAGGAAAAAGAAAGAAAAAAAAAAAGACATGCGACAGAGCAGCGCCGATTCCGTCTTCTACGTCTTTTTGGAGGAAAGGTCCATGGCCTTCATAATGACACTAGCGCGAGCCGTGGAGCTGGTGCTGAGGTCGAAGGTGAGGGCAGGGATGAAGGGACGCCAGGGCTCTATGTCGTAGCTGATCATGGGCGAATCCTCTCGGCAGCTCGTCACCCAGAAGTTTGTCTTTTCTGCCAGTAACGAGTGTGTTTTTTCCAGGAGGCTGGGTGCTATCCTGAGCACCGAGGAGCAAGACTTTCTCGAACTGACGGACAAGTCCTGAGGCTGGAGCTGGGGAAAGAAAAGTACAGATTATTTAACGTTCCATCGTGTTCAGTGATCAGAGAGCAGAACTGCTTTCATTTTTATCAGCTATTTAAAACAGAATTCAACGCACAAGAAATTTCGTTATTTGGCGTCGTGCCTGTTTGAACACACCTGGGACGTTACATAAGCTAATTATTGTATGATTTAGAGAGGGGAAAACCTCAAATATGCACGGCAAGGCTACAAAACACACCTAATCACACCTGTTCATTATTATTTTTTTCACACACTGTTATTCACATAAACATCAAAAGCTGTGTGACAGCACGACATTAAAAACAATGATTTAGGTTCATCCGTTCAGAGACCTGACGGTGTTCATTTGATGACTGGCAAAACTGGCGATGTGAAAGACCATGACTTCTACCACTAGGGTCTATTTTTAATTCTGTTTTTAACACCTGGTTTTAAATAACACTGTGCAGCTCCAAAATTAGGAGGGGAACAAACAACTAAACTGAAAGTACATGTGGCAGCGTCAGGAGAACTACAAATTTACACTAATGGCTTTAAAGTTTAAAGCCAAAACGCAAATCTAATATACAGTATGTATCTCTAAAGCTAATAATAATTGAAACTGAAACTAAAGCGATTCTATTCTAGCTTTTATAGTTATAAGTGTAAAAAATATATAAATACAAAAAACTTAAAAGAAATACAAAAAAAAAATCTAAATCTACAACTAATAATAATAATAATAATAATAATAAGCCTTAAAAATGCTTAAAGCTACAAATGGAAAAGATAATCCAAACTTATAACACCTCTAATTGTACAAAAATACATTCAAGATAAAAATATATTTAAAAAGCAACAAAAATTTAAATTTCCTCTTAAGCAGAAAGAAGTAAGAAGAAGACAAATAATACACTATTAAAATGACAAAAAAAAAAAATTCAGCCACCCTTTTTCTTGTGCTCGGACTACTTTTACTGTTTATATATAGGATTTTTATATATGTATTTATATTTATATAAATCTGTTGTAATAGGTGTTTAAAAAGTGATGGAACAAGTAATTGATGCAGGTCTTATATAAGATGTGTATAAAAGCTGAAGCCTGGGCTGATCAGGGTGAGTGCAGTGTTAGAGTTTACACACCTCCGAGTCTTCCTCGCTGTGTGCGCTCTCAGCGTCGCTGTCTGTTCAAGAGAAACAGCAAAGAGTCAAGCTTAGTGTGGTGGTCTATTACTAGGCAGAGAAGTTCCACATGGCTGTGGATTACCGATTACATTTACACAAGAAACTAAAAAATTTAAATAAATAAAACCAAAATTCACTGCAATCTACAAAAACAAAACCACCAAACCTAACAACACTACAAAGAAAATTTGAAATATATACCCAATTCAAAACAAGTTAAGTAACATAAATTGAAATATTTCTAACCGTGAAAAAAGACTGAAAAAACTAAAATAAATAATTACTAACATCAACCCAAAAAAAAAATCCCTAAACTGAAAAAAATATATATAGAAAGAAACTACTGTCATTGGGATTTAAACTGTGATATGTGAAAGTACTATTCTGTATTCAAATGTATTCATCCAAAATACGAGCAAATAACTGGACAGATGATCTCATTTAAGGGAATTTTATACATCCACTGAAAATTATATATATATATATATATATATAAAAATCCTAAATATGACTATCTTTATGCAATTAATTGTTCGGCACTAGTAAAAGTGTCTCTAAACATAATGGACCACACACAAACGAATGACAACATGGCGGGAACCGAACCCAGACGCTGGAGGTGCAAGGCTAACCACTGTCTACCTATAAACTAGAAAATCATAGAAACATAAGAAAAACAATAAAAACATCACTAAACCTGGATCAGGAAAGAAGACACACACCAAAAAAAAAAAAAAAAAAAAAAAAAAATTCGAAAAACAAAAACTTAAAATATGCTAAAACCTGAAATGATAAATTTCAACCCTAAAAAAAATCCATTTAAAACATGCTATAAAACAACTTGAAAAAGTATTGACACTATGACCTAAAACTAGAAATTTCTCTAAACATAATAAAAAGCATGCAAAAAAAAACAATAAAAAATAAATAAATACAAGCATAAATAATAAATGTATAAAAACATGTAATTCTGTTTAAATCGTGTCTGTTATTCTGAGGAAGTGAGTGGGGTGGAAAGTAACCCAGTGAAACCACTTAAACAGATGGGGTGAAACTGCTGGTGAGTGGGGAGTGGAGGGCTACTTCCTCAGTGGCTTGGCATGAAGTTGTGATTTTGCCACACACAGAGGAAGATGAAACAGAACTGAAGCCTCACTGGCGTATATAATGTTTAATAAGTATCTATCTATTGGTGTTGTACTTCAACAACGTCTTTACATTTAAACTATACGAGGGTCTACAGCTGTAGAATCTTCGCCCACATAAAAAGCAAACAGTTCCAGATCACTGACTTGTTCTTGTTCTGAATAATTCAAAAGACCTTTACTGCACTTTTCAGTTCTTCTTTCAGTTCTTTTACACAAGAAACTCATCGAGGTTTCTGCTAGCGTGCTTTACCTTTCTGTAACTGCACTTTCAAGCGTTTTATTCCTCTCTTACACCACACCAGTATGTCAGTGCACATTTCTGAAAACGTCACCATATCAACGATTACAGACGTTTTTAATGCCTTTATGTAGCAACTTATGTGCTGTGTGTACTCATCCATGTAAATGAGCTGTTGCTATGGAGACAATACTGTATTTTTTATATACAATTTATATTTCTCAGTTCCCATTTCTTACGTCTGATTTTGTCATTCTAAAGCACACACTAAAATAGAATCTAAACTAAAAAGAGAATAAAAAAATAAAAAAATACATAAAATGACTGTAAAACATAACTCTGAAAAAGACAGAAAACAAGATTAAACCATCAATATAAAATCATACTGAAACATATGAAAAAACTACAAAAATAAACTAAACATCTCTAACCCTAAAACACTTTATACAAAAAAAATTATAAATTTTTTTAAATAAAAATGTTATCTTTAAACATAAATACAATAAAAACTAAATAATTTCCAATTCTACAAAAATAAACCAGAAAACAAATAAAGATATCTCTAAACTAACTAAATAAATTCATTAAAAATTTTTTTGTTTTTTTTAAATTGTGTGTGTACACACACATACATGCTGTATCTATACACACATACTGTATACACACCTGGCCCTTAAAAAAAAAACACACAAAAAAAACCTTGAACCCATTACTTGAAGTTTACCCAGAAATGTTTATATGGGGGGGTTTAAAATCTTTTTACTGGCAGTATGTAATAAGAAATCATTTGGGGCACGAAGAAAAAGTTTTACCATGCCACAAAAACCTGATAAAAAAACCTGGACCCAATAAACCCTCGGAGTGAGTGTGTACAAACGGAGCGTACCAACGTAACATGATGCGGGGGAGATCTGGAAGTTGTAGGGGATCTGAGTGGAGCTGACTGCTGACTCCTCGTTCTCGGTGGTGACCTCCACCACGGCACAGACGTCCGGTAGATAGCTTATCGTCGTCTTACTTGGCGAACTGCGATCTGGTTCAGATCTGGTTGAGGCCTGGCTTCGATCCGGTTCTGCAGCGAAAAAACATGTCAGGATCTGATCGCATTTTGATCTTCATGCTAAATCAGTATTGATCAAACCAAAAAAAATTAAAAAAAATGAAGAAAATAAAGAAAAAAGGCAAGGTGGATGGTATGTGATCTGAGAACCTAACCTGTTAATAAAACAGTGCTGTCTGGCAGCGTGTCTTCCTTCAACTGCAGCTCTTTCTCCAGCTCGCTGGTTTTGGCTTTCCGTCTCTGTGTAGGGCCCTACAGATTTACACCGCACAGGATTTAATAATGACGTAACGTTTGTGTTTCATTTCAGTTTAAAACACACATTCTCTATATTTTCTTAAACTAAAATTGGGTGCGCTTACTTTTGCTTTTGCCTCGCGTTCCATCTTTTTCTTCTTTGCTAAAACACACACAATAAAGACAAGACTTGAAGTTGCAGATTTTTATTTAAAAATACTACCTTGAGGACGTTTTGTCAGTTTGGATCCTGTGGAAGTATTTTTTTAAACGTATAGAGAACACATCAAACCTTATAGGTGTTCTGGCTACTCACCTACGCAGTCACAAAAATAAATGCTGCATAGGTCAGTTATCTTGTTGTAATGGCCAGATGAAAATAAATACACACAGGTAATATAATAAGGAGTTGAATTTGATACCACAGGCATGCCGGAGACGCCCCCGTAAGGAGCCTAATACTTCAAACAAGAAGAAAAACTATTTCAGATATTTCAGACCACTTCCAAAATGTCATCAGATCATCTGCTGGTTATGATGACAATTCCAAATATAAGGGTTGTTCAAGTCAAACCGGGACTTTTCATTATACAGAACGAGAGTTAAAATTCTCTTTATTTCTCTATTTTATCTCCTGTTGCACTTATCTCAGCGTTTCACTAGTGCTTGAAAGATCTCTCAGTACATAGCCATGATCGGGCTGCCTGCCTCACTTCACATCTGAAACGCTGGCCTCCCAGGAACTCCTTTAATGGCCCAAACATGTGGAAATGGACTGTACAGTGGATGTGGCAATAACTCCCAGCCGAGTTCCTGTAATGTGCAAATGGTGTTGGTGAATGATCGTGTGTACGGTTCCCACAGACGGATGAGTCTCTTCCACAAGTTGGCGACAAGTCATCAGTCGATTTTTTAGGATCTGGTGTTCCACCCGCTGAATGTCCACAGAAACGACTACAGTGGTCTGCGAGATCATCATTCACGGAGGCGCAGCCCTCTTTAAAACGTTTGCACCATTTAAATGTTTTACTGCGGCTAAGAGTCTCATTACTCTACTGTGCTTAAAGTCTTCTGTAAATGTCAATCTCTTTTACGACCATTGCTCATCAGAACTTTTAGCACAACAAGTCCCGGTTTGACATGAACGCCCCTCGTAAATCTTACAGTCAGTCATTTGCTCTTAAAATATCTCACTTATATGAATGTCAGACAGACTGGCAGACATCCTGACGGGGACTTAAAAATACACACCAAGAGCGGCCAGAACTGTGTGTTCCTGCACTTCACGCTGTGTTTTATCTAGATAGTTAATATTAGCTGGCTAGTTGGCTATACAACAACTAGCACCACTTTCACACTGCTGTAACAAACAGCACATCAGGACAACAGCAGCCAGTCATGATTTTTGCTGTAATAATGTGAAAAGTTTGCAGACAGGCAAATAGAAACAGTAAACAGTCTAAGCAGGGGGGAAAAATGAGTAATGTTTAATATATTAAAAGGTCCTATATTTTATTATCTTTTTTAACAAGTTAACGCAGGTCTCAGAGCTCCCCTAAAATGAGTTTGTTAATGCTCCACTTAGACAAAGCATTTTTTTCGCTCCTTCTCTGAACGCACTGTTTCAGTGTCTATGTAAATGAGCTACTGCTGAGCCACTCCCCTCGAGAAAACAACAGAGCTAAGCAACAAGCTGAGGAAGGGTCTCTGCTTATATGAGGTCACATTGGGAGGAAAATCTTTGGCTTGTTGAAAGCATGACATGTCCCCCCCCCCCTCTAGTTCTAGTTAGAAACTAGGGCTGGACAATAATTCGATATCAATATATATCGCGTGATATGATTTTTAGACACATTTCCGATATTTCGATATACATTTGAATATATGAGCCAACGGTTTTTCTCTCTCTTGCGCTGCGGAATTGTAGGTAATCGTCTCCCCTGCTGGGTCTTAGTGCTCGTC
>JAOVVA010000041.1:29525951-29541866 GCA_028565275.1 Leiocassis micropogon
TGATACTATCCCATCAGGGGGGCATCTGCCAATGTCATTAAGAACTACCTTCAGTGTAGAGAAGAACACGTCCTGTCCAGGCCAAATTATAGCACAGAGACAGCACTTGTTAAAGTGGTAAATGACCTACTGATCAGAGTTGGGTGAAACTTCATGTTTCAGCATGAGAAAGCACAAGAGAAAAAAGTGAATATTGTACAGTGGCCAAGTCAAAGTCCAGATTTAAATCTCACCAAGAGGCAATGGCACTGGTATTTTACTTAAAAAATACAGCCAATCTGGTGCAGATGAATTAGTACAGAGCTGGTAGGAACTTTAAAGCTGTTATTGCAGCAGAAGGCAGTACCACCAAGTGCTAATGTGAAGGAATTGAGGGGTTAGTTATATAAAAAGTAGTTTTACAATTTAGATTTAGATTTTCTTTAAAAAAAAAAAAAAAACATGCCTATCAATAATTAGTTTTGAATTCACTGTAAAATAACTTTACAATATAAATACTATCAGAAAGTGTATGTGTTCACAATTTGTTATTCAGACAAATATGTTAAATAAATTCCATCCATGTTAAATAGTTTTACAAGCCATTTGTGTGTGTGTGTGTGTGTGTGTGTGTCATCTCCATAAAAGGTATGGTACTGTTTTTTTGTTATATTCAGGTAACACTTCACTCATCTCTAGTATGTATGCCATGTATGTTGTACTTTTACATACTTTTGTTATGTTGGTTGAATTACCTTACCACTTTAATACAATCACACCAGAAGATACCATACCATAATGCCCACCTGGTAACACCCTTTATATATTTTTATATATGAAAATATAAGATAATTTGAAAATATACATATATATATATATACATAAACAAATAAAATGAAATTTAATTAATTGACCCTTAGCATGGTATAATACTGTATATCAACTGCCTAGCTATACTCAAGGTACAACTTAAACACTAAATCAACCAATTAATTTTATGTGTGGAAGAATTGCTTTTGCCCTTATACATATTGACATAAACAGATTTGAAATTTATTCTAGGTCTTTTATTTCATTTTTTTCCATATATTTTTTATGATTTAAAGTGCTATGCAAAAACTGTACACAAGAACTCTTTTTTTCTTTCAGCAACCAAACAAAAAATAAGTAATCTAAGCAAATAGTTTAAACAGTATTAACCTCATCAGTGGAATCTCAGATTGCGAGTAATGTGGTTTGCGAACGTTCCACAAGACAAGCAAAGATTTATTCATTTTAATAAATTTTTACTTAAAAAACGAACAAGTCTTGGTTTACGAGTACCCAGTATTATGTACAGTATCACGCATGCGCTTCTTGTTTTGACGAGAACGAATTATGGTCGTAATCTAAGGTTACACAGTATTTACAATTCTGAACATTTGCATTTTTACCCAGATTCAAACCCCAAACATTTTCTTATGATAATTTTGCCTGGTCTTATGTTTCATCTCTGTAATTCTATTAGGAGAAAAAGTTGAAGCACACTCTAAGATTTCATTCAGTCACTTTTAGCTTTGATAACAGCACACAGTGTAGTGGCCAGTTCAAAATTATTCCTTATTCTCCCAGAATCACTCTTTCACAATCTGAGTCCTAGAATATATCTGTGTCATCAGGGAATTAAAACTCTATATATGTGATAACCCGGTCATTCAGTACATACAGGTTGTCAGAAAGACTTAATTTTACTGCCACATAATATTGCTGAGTCTAGACCTGAGCAACTAAAGCAACACCAGATCATACCACTGCTTCCATAGGCTTGTACAGTGTACACTATACATGATGGGAGCATCGCTTCCCTTTTTACCCTAATGCAACCACCACCTGAAATAGGCTCAATCTTATCCCATTGCCTTTTTCCATTGCTCAATCTTTATGCTCCCTAGCAAATGTTTCTGGAATGGTGGCTTTTTGTAGAAAATACATGACTCCCATAGACATTGTAGGAAATATATGACTGTTTATTACTTATCTGGTTATGTTTGCTCCTCTCTATATTCTCTCTTTAAATTAAAGTATTGACACCCTTGGCGGTGTTTCAATGTGCAGGAGAGAGTATGTGGAACATTAACAGTAAAATCACTGACTCAACCAATTATCAATCATCTGATTTCAGAAGTTTCATAATTGAGTATTTTCTCATGAAACATCATTCACATTTGGTTCCGTATAATTAATTATAAAATAAATAATTTCTTTCTTGTTAAAGGTTAACCAGCATCTGCTCTATTGAGGGAGGTCTTATTTTATTTATTTTTTTAACTTATCAGGAGGATGGGAGGATAGGGGGTGGGTCTTCAGCTTGCTTCATTTTCTACTGTGCTCTGATATGCACTGCTATATTGATCAGAGCTATAATCAATAGCTCTAATCATGGTTATTAAATGGTTATTGTCTAATTTTACACATTCCTTGTTCTTTCATTTTTATTTGCTTATGTAACTGCTCTCCCACTTTTAATATCAATAAAAAGCTAGAAGTACTGATGTCAAACCTCTGCAAAGCACTTGCAGAATAAAAAGGATTGAATTACATTTTTATCGCAAACCCAACTTTTTTTTGTGTGTGTGTGTAGATTAATCAGGATGGGTACATTGTGGACATCTATAAAACAAGGCCTCTTGTTTTACTGTAATACCACTGTAATATCAGCTTTCCCTGGAATCGTGAAAGTCCTGATACACTTGAAACTAAATATCTTTATGGTAAGTTAACTGCAGCCTGCTCTAAAATGGTACGTTGCACTGTTTACTGCTACAGGGCTGATCTGAAGCTTTAGCACCTCTGTAGTGTTTAAGTCATTTGACTGTCCAGAGAGAGTGTTACTTACATGAAAACATTTGTTCCCTAAAAGACATTTGAATATTCATAATAGCCCTCGATCCTCAGACCTTAAAATGTTTGGTTTTATATAACTGTTATAAAGTCATAAATTTGTAAGTGATTATTAGTTCCTTTTTGTTTCATGTTTTAGGTATTTCCAGTAGGAATTCTGTCTTTCTGAAATCCATGGCCCCATCTTCTGAGTGAACACCACCAGGAATGCTCTTCATCATTGAAATACTAAATATTACTTAAACTTTTAACATTCCTAAAATAGAAAATGAGTTAGGTGGTGATGGGTAAAACTGTTTAAATTCTGCAATGTAAAATGTAACGTTTAACTTGAACCTTTTTTCTTAATCAAACTCTATTGATCAAGATTAAATTATTATTACTTACTGGATGTTAATTTGACCTAACTAAATAGCTGCATTAAATAAACATTTTATCATCTTACAGACTGTACATCATTGTCTTTACTTGCACATTTATTAACTATTGTATTCTTCATGTAGATAATTTACTGTGTAGAGTAAATAAGAGCCTTTGTTATTCTACATAGGCTAAGACAATGTCCTGGCTTCTTGACAGCATTAAATCTGAAAGGTGGTGCTTCCCCATTAGCTAATATTTGTGTTAAATATTATAATAAGGGGAAGTAAGATGTCATTAATAGAAGGCAAGTAATTGAGAGACTGAAACACAAACCCACTATGTGACTATTTGTAAATGCATTATGTAGTTAAGTATTTGTGTTTCCTGAACATTACTCCCATGTGTGCTTGTTGAAGAGATTTGTTCCCCTTTTGTTATTATCATACTTTCCACATTTCTCTTCTGGGAAACCTTTCCACTAGGCATTGGATCATGACTTGTGGCTTCATTTGGCTATTTGTGTGGGATTTTGAGGAGGCTCCAGTTCATCCCAGGGTGTTCAGTAAAGTCACTTTTTTTTTTTTTTAGATGTTTGTACGAAAATATATTTTAAACATAATTAAGGGATCAGACTTTCAAGATGATTATAGTTCTTTTTTTTTTTTTTTTAACAAAGATGAAGATGTCCTGTGCTTTTTATGTGCATGTCTCCTTGACAGCTAAAAATGTCGGAGCCACAGCACCACCTGCTGCTTTTAGTTTGGTGCACAGACACCGTAAGAGAATCAGATACTACAGTAGGATGAAGTGCCTCAGAGGTGATTGTAGAAACGGATTGGTAGTAGAAACTATTATGTGGTTCTTAAATGCAGTCATACCATGATACTATGTGAGCAGTGTAGTGTTGCATTTAAAATAAATCAGTTTATTTATGATTTATATACTTTAACCTACCAAAATAAATGGATTTTATTCTCTCTATTTAACCCTTAGTTGGGTAAAGAACCACATTTGGTAACCGTGTCAGTGACGGTATCATTATCTCATGAAACAAATGTTTGTAGATCATAATTTTTATTTTTAAATAAATGTGCCTTTAACTTTTATTTTTAAAAAGATTCTACATATGTGCTTCCTGGAAAAATTACCTTTGATGACCAACTTCACTACCCTTGATTTGCAACAGAAATTTAAATTAAAATCTTAAAAAAAGAGAAAAAAAAAGAAAATCACAATTAAAAGTATTTTAATGTGCTTCCTATCAAGTTTTAAAGAAGTATTTAAATATTAATTCTTAAAATGAGAAACAAATACAGTGCTCTGTAAAAGTTTTAGGCAAGTGTAAAAGAAATGATGTAAGAATGCTCTTAAATTAGTATAAAAAATAAAATTTTTCTTAATATCAATAAGCAAAATGGAACATGAAGCAAATAGAAGAAATCTAATCTAAATCAAATCAATATTTGGTGTCATTACCCTTTGGCTACAAACAAGTATCAGTTTTCATAATTGCACGTGTCAGGGATTTTGTAGGATCAGAGTCAGGCCATGATTAAACAATTATACCCATTAGGTGCTAACGATCATCGATTTCATATGTAGGCTGAAACACAGTCATTAACTGAAACAGAAACAGCTGTGTAGGAGGCTTAAAACTGAATGATGAACAGTCAAACTATGTTACTAAGCTGAGGCTGTGAAAGACGTTATAGGTCACAGGTCATACACCTTGGCACGACTGAGCACAGCAACAAGATAGAACCTAGTTATACTGCACCAGCAAGGTCTCGCTCAGGCAACAATTTCAAAGCAGACTGGGGTTTCAAGATGAGCTGTTCATGCTATTTTAAAGAAGCACAAATAAATGAGCAATGTCGAGGACTATAAATGCAGTGATCGGACCAAGAAAATTAACGCAGCAGGTGAAAGACACATCATGCTTACTTCCCTACGTCATCGGAAGATGTCCAGCAGTGCCATCAGCAAAGAACTGCCGGAAATCAGTGGGACCCATGTATAACCATCTACTATCCGGAGAGGTTTGGCCAGAAGTCTGTTCCAGTCTTTATGGAAGAATTGTGGCCCAAAAGCCATACCTACAACATGAAAACAAGGCTAAGCGGCTCAACTCTGCAAGAAAACATAGATATTGGGTGGCAAAAAAATGGCAGCAGGTGCTCTGGACTGATGAGTCAAATTGAAATATTTGGCTGTAGCAGGAGGCAGGTTGTTTGCTGAAGGGCTGGAGAGAGGTACAACAACACGTGAATGAGTGTCTGCATGGAACAGTGAAGCATGGTGGAGGTTCCTTGTAAAAAAAAAAAAAAAAAAAAAAAACCTAAACTCTAAAAACAGCAGGTGGCGGAGAGGTGGAGACAGGAGCATTAGGACTGTTGCCTCACACCTCGGAGGTTAATGGCTAGAATCCCACCTTGGGGCTGTGTATTGAGTTTGCATGTTCTCTCCGTGCTTGGTGTGTTTCCTCCGAGTACTATGGTTTCCTCCCACCGTCCAAAGACTTGCAAATTGCTGTTCGTTTAAACGGGTGTGCATATGTGCTCTGCAGTGGATTGGCACCATCTTCAAGGTGTACATCGCCTCATGTCCGAAGTCTTCTGGGATATGGTCTAGGCCCACAGCATCACAGTACAGAATAACTGGTATAGAGAATGAATGAATGAATATATAGCAGTATAAGACCAAGTTCAAAATGTGAAGCAGGTGATTTAGTAGCTTAATATAGCTGATAGCTTCGACGCATGTTTTTAAAAAATTTTTTGCCTTAGATTTATAGCAGCAGAGACAGATCATCTTTACTGTCTCACTTATGACTGTAGAACATTAAAAGCAGATATTTGATTCTAGAAGGTGTCTAAAAAGTCTCTATACAAAGGAGAAATTAATCATTTTTAGCAAAATGTAAAATGTACACACATGGAGTTGTCTCTCCCTCTCATGAACTTTCTCTTGCTGTGGGATTGTGGGTAATCGTCTCCCATGCTCAGTCTCATCCAGCGAAGATTTTTTAAATTTTGTTTCCAAGTGTAGTGACTGTTCTTTAGTAACTGTACTGCAACAACGGCCCCCGTGAAGAAAAAGGTTACAAAGGCTGTAGCAGTGCAGGAGATGAATCTGTTTAAGGACAATGCAATGTCACATTTCTGCGAAATCCTCAAAAGGAGGCAAAAGCAGGTGTCATTTAGAGAGGTTCCTTGTTAAAGTCACACAAAAAGTAAAGGTTCCAGTGACCTGACAGAGAACAGTGATTCTGTTAGTGTGTGTGTGTGTGTGTGTGTGTGTGTGTGTATAAAAGTCGTCATCCTCCTCCTCCTCACTTCAGCTACGATTCTTTTAAAGGATAAAGTGCAGGTTAGTTTGCTTTATTTTTACTTTATATTTTGTATTGATCATTTTTATATATCCCTATTTTTGGGTTGTGGAATGAATCATCTGAGTTTTCATTATTTCTTATGGGGAAATCTGCTTTGATATACAAGTGCTTTTGGATTACAAGCACGCTTCTGGAATAAATTATGCTTGCAATCCAAGGTTTAACTGTATTAAATAATTATAGTTAATCGGAAATTTGGACACAGATTCTAATTCCATGATTCCTGATTTTTATTTCATTCTACACTGTAAAACAATGCTGAAGGCCAAAATACACAATCTCCTTTGTGAGGCTGAGGCTGGTATCTCTATTTGAACTTATTCTCTGCAGCAGAAATGAGTTTTGGTCTTGCTTTTCTGTAAAGGTCCTCATGAGACAGTTCCATCATGGTGCTTGATGGGTTTTACAAATGCACTTGACCATACTGTTCTTGCAAGAACTGCTCCAAAACAGCTGAGCTTCATGTTTTAAAATAACAACTGACTGTTGTAGTTGTTGTTGTTGTTACTTAATAACCTAATGCTGTGTGTTATTTCATAGTTTTGAGATCTCTAGTAATCTCCAAAGAAAAATATAAAACTTGAGTTTTTATCAGAAATACATGTACAAATTTTGAAAAAAAAAAGAAGAATCTTTCGTACCTGAATGAATAAAATTGTTAGACAATATGCTTAATCCTATTATAATAGAAATAATAAGGTACATTTGTACTATGTTAAAGATATTTTCCCATTTTTTCCAGTTTGTCAGTTTGTCTTTTAAAGCTTTTGTTAGAGAGTTTAAACTTCTTAAAGCTGCTACTGAGTTCAAGTGAAGTCCTGATCATTAGTCTAAAGTGTACTGTACCTTAACCACAAGGCCTTGGGGTTTAATTTGTGTTTTACAGTTTTAGGCAATTCTTCAGACACTTTCATATATGACGAAACGTGTCTCTGCTGTTCTTTGTGATCCGCTTAACAACCTGTGGGAACGAAACGTATCAATGTTTCAACAGCCTGCTTTTTAATTACTTCTTATTTAATATTTAATCTGTGAATGACACATGTTGTAATATATATCCGCAGGGAGGCACTTTCACCTCATGTTTCACTTTTCCTGTAATGAGATTCTGAGCTTAAAGCTCTTTGGGTGAGAAATCCCATCAACAGCGCCTTTATGTGTTCACCGTATGAAGTCTGACAGTAAATAAAATCCTGAGACTTTCATTAGAAGTGGATCAAACATGGACGGACAAAAGGAAATGGTTCGATAAAAATGGAGAAAATCCTTGAAAACATGGCAGTGAGAGCTCAGAGGTTAACTCCCTCTCGACTGCTTCCTGAAGGTTTTGTCTTCTAGCCTCAAAAATATTTGCTGCCTGATGGCCTTTATCATCTCTTTTGTCTGTCTCTGTTTAATGCCGTTTCGTGTAGGAGGTATTGAAAATAAAGGATGAGAGAATACCATTAAATGTTTGCAGCACCAATGCTGAATCTTAGAAACTGTCTAGCAGAATTGTGCAAACTTTGTATTAATTGTTCAATCAATTGCGTGCATATGTTATGGAATATCACTCAGTCAGTGTGTTCATGGTCCAGTTGTTTTACATTTAGCCACACCCACAAAATTTCTCACAGAGAGCTGAAAACAGTATAATGACTATATGATGAAATGTCCCCGTGCAGTGTGTAATAAGTAATGTCCTAAATACTAAAGCATGTCTAATCTTCGCGGAAGTAATGTAGAATGCTTTGTGCAAAAATTTAAATCTCATGCAGCAAGGAAGGGATTAAGAATTTTTGTATTTTTATTAAATGAGGGTTGTTCAAGTCAAACCAAGACTTGACATTTACAGAAGACTTCAAGCACAGTACGATGATGAGACTCTTAGGTGCAAACGTTTTAAAGAAGGCAGTACGTCCATTCTTTACTGTCTACATTCTGTGAGAGAAACACCTGTTTCTCAAAAAAACGACAGATAAATTGAGACACATCTGTCTGTAGGAACTGTACACGCAATCATTCAGCAACACCACTGGCACGTTACAGGAACTCGGCTGAGTCCTGATCTCGGTCCAAGCCATTTTCACGTGTTTGGGACATTAAAGGAGTTCCTGGGAGGCCAGCGTTTCAGACGTGAGGCAAAACAACTAAATCTTCCAGTAACACAGCTCAGCCACTGCCACTCTGTTTTCCTTTTTTCACAGGGTGACATTAGTTGTTCAAATTAGTGTAAGACTAATCTTATTCTAATTTATGGATATGTGAAATCATTTTATTTTAAGATGTTAATACGAATTTGAGTTTCACTAAATGTTCATTTACATCGTTGCGTAACTTAAATGAGTTTTATTCTGCTGCACTCTGTTTCATTCTGCCCTACTCTCTTCTACATCATTACATTCTGTTTTTATTCTATTCTTTTGTAATTTATTCTGTTTTATTCTACTTTATTATCCCGGGCAGGGGTAGCTCAGTGGTTACAGCACTGAATTACTGATGGGATGGTCATGAGTTCAAAGCCCAGCCCTGCCCATCCAGCAACTTGTTGGGGCCTTGAGTAAGGCACTCGTCCCTCACCTGCTTAGATATGTAAAGTCGCTCTGGATACGGGCTTCTGCCAAATTCTGTAAGAGTACTGTTTTCTTTTCTATTCTACCCTCCTATATTCTATTCCATTTTAATATTTTCTCATGTGTACGGTATTTTATATATAATTCCATTCTTCTGCTCTTTATTCTATTTATTACATCACATTACAATACATTTCATTCACATCACAGAATTCCACTCCATTCTACTCAACTCTGTTTAATTCCATACTACTCATGGCTAAAAGAAACGTTGCACATATACATTTATTTCAAATTTGATTTCTGTCAGATCTATAAGAATGTTTAAAGAACAGTTCTTAAAAAAACTATCAGTCGTTCATCTCCAGAGATCATAGAAATTCTGAGTCCAATAGCATAAAGTTCAACATTCATGTTTACAAAGTCAATATCGAGTGAATGAGCCGCTATTATCGATCACAGCATGACAACACAGGCAGCTTTTGCTGTTCAATTTCTCAAAGGACCGCATTGAATTAGTTGGTCTCCTCTTGTCACTCCTGGCCTTCTACACCATCAGATCAGCAGTGGAACTAGTTGTTGGGAATCAGTTCCATAGTCTAAACTCTTGCTAGCATAGTCTAAACTAGGCATGATCATGTGAAGAATCAGAATGTTTTCCTTAATTTGGATACCATGTCAGCTGGACATGATCACCTTAAGGGATAGAATATCCATTATAAAGTAACAGTCTACTCTGTACACTGGTATATTTTTACATATAGCACAATGTTTCCTTTGTCCATGAGTATACAGTTCTGTGCAAAAGTCTTGAGCCCCATTTCTTTATATTAAATGAGTAGATTAAGTGAAATAAATGGGAACAAATGTTTTACTGCGACTGACGGCAAAAGTGCCAAAGGATGCAATAATATATGGAAATAATTAGTTGTTTATGCAACAACCTCAGTAGCAATTCAGTAGCAACCTCATTTCCCCTCTCGTCTGTTCCTCATCTGCACCTGTTTCTCACTGGGTCATGCCTTAAATTATATGTGTTTTATGCTTGAATGATCCATAGGTTGCTGCGTGGCTTAAAAAACAAAACACATTCCTATAATTTTTTAATGAGATACAGGAGAACTTAAAATGAGAGACAAAACTTATCAAAAAGCAAAGTGAAAAAAGTCCTTCAGGTAGCCTGGAAGCCAGTTCCTCAAGACTACATTAAAAATACAAGAAAGACTCTTTGGAAGTAAAATATGAGATAATAAGCGGTGACTCAAGACTTCTGCACAGTACTGTATATACTACTCTACTCTACTGCATTCCTTTTGATTATATTCTACTTCATTCTATTTTATACTTCTCTAGTCTATTCCACTACATTATCTTCTACTGTAGTTTATTCAACTGTATTTAATTTTAATTTACCCCATTCTTCTCTTTTCCATTCCTCACTACCTCACCCCTCTGTGCTACTGTATATTCTTTTTTTTTTTTTTTACCTTACTCTGTTCTGCTCTATTCAATTCCAAACTACTCTACTTTATTGTACTTTATTCTACTCTAATTTTATCATTCTATTTTATTTCTGTACTTCAGTACTCTGTTCAACTCTATTTAATTTCATTGCATTCCAGTTCATTTAAGTTTCCTCTACTCCACCCTTTTCTTCATAGAATGGATAATTTGAAATCTGATTTGAGCAGGTAGAACATCCAGACTGAGATCCATCTTTCAAACAACCTCTGGATATGGTTCAGATCAGATGTACAAAAATCTGATTAAATTTCTTCTTCTTATTTTTTTTTATTATTGTTCAGAGTTTCCTAACTGATTCCAATCTGGATATGGCAAAAATTGGATTTGGGCTGGCAGTCTGAACAAGGCCTTAACACATTCTGTTCTACACCATTGCCTTGTATTTTCTTCTGCTTCCCTCTAATCAAATCCATTCCTTTCTCTTCTATTTCAGGCCTCTCTACTCTATTCCATTCTACCTTATTGTGCTTTTCTTCATTCCTTTCTAATCTTCTCCATTGCATTTTATCCTAACTATATTCATTCTCAACTCTATCTTAAATGTTCTTCTACTTATTCTCTACTCCATTCAATTATACTCTACATTATTCTCTCATATTTTATGATCTATTCTATTCTATTCTTGATATTATTCTATTATTCTATATTCTATGATATTCCACACTATTCAATTCCATCCTGCTCTACTCTATTGTATTCCCCTTTGCTGCATTCCTTTCTGATCCCATTCTCTGTACACTCTGTTAAAATTATGGCGATGGTCTATCAGTAGTAAACACCAGACTCATTACCTCCAGGTAGAGATATTTTTCCAGTGAGCCAGATGGAAATATGATCTTGGTTAAAAAAAGCACACTGGCAGACATTTTAAATCATCCCTCAGTCAGGCAACATCACCGTGTGAAATTCCTGAATCTCAACGTCATTACAGTAACTGATAACCCAGCTTCTGCCAACACTCATTTCATGCTTCTCTGTAAAGCTCATAATTAGTCTGCAGCTAATAATAATATCTCTCACAGGTATGTAAATGACTCCTCTGCTGGAACACACACTTCATCAATATTGATTCTCAAATATGGAGTTTTCTCACCTGTAATCCTCTCTTCACTCTTCACCTTAGAAAAGTGAAAGCGCTTCGTTTAAGTGTTAATGACATCTCTGGTTGTTTTTTTTTTAAATTTTGATTTCATTTACGATGTCTAGTAAAGATTTCACCTTAAAACATATGAAAAGAATTAGAGTAGTGATTTGTTAAACTGAATTATGCCTTCGTTTAGCTCTTAGAAATATTAGAGAATGTTTATTAATAATAATAATAATAATAATAATAATAATAATAATAATAATAATAATCTTTTTATGTAGCATCTTTTTTTTGTACAAGAAACTGTTTAAAGTGTTTTACAAAAAAAAAAGATAAAAATATGAATGCTAAGCATTTAGCATTACATATTAGTGTATAGCATTACACACAACTTTATCATACACAGACACAGGGCTGCATATGACTATGAGTAAAGGCGGATTACGGAGTGACCTCCTGAGCACACTGCTCACTGCCTGTGGTCACTAGGGGTCCTTGGTGAGCATAGATTTTAGATCATCATCCACGAATTAATGGTCAGTCAATGTTAGTTTCTGAACAAAGTTGTTCACATGTGGAATAAAGGCTACAAAACCTAATTTCCTTAATCTAGTCTAGAATCTAGTCTAATTAAAATCATAGTGTAAAGTGTGGAGGCCTGGGGGAGCCATTGTTAAAGTTTTTCCTTTTAATTTTCCTGTGATTTAAAAACAGTTTTAAAAACATCTGATCTGCAGAAATTTATTTTTCTAAAAACAAAAAAGTTTTTTGTTTTCGGGCAGCAACACCTGTCTTTTATTTATTTTAAATAAAAAGTTCATTTTAAATGACATATGCACCATATGGTATTATTTTGGTTGTTTTACAGAAGAGGTGATATATTTTAACACAAACGTTTTTGAGAAAAGCTAGGTGAATCGTTTAGAAGGCGAGTCGATGTAGAGTCGATATTTTTAAAAGATTTGTTTTAAATGATTTGCCTTATAATGAAAACTCATAAATTCATTTGGATTTTTTGTTGTTGTTTTTTTTAAGGCAAATGTTGATCACAAAAGAATACTAAGTGGATTTATTATTTCTGTGCATTTAGTACAATTCAGTTTTTGTAGTTTAAATAAAACCAACATCGTTGTTACCAAGCAGTGAGTTAAATCAGTTTTTTAGCTAGTGTGTCAGTGTCAGTAAGTTGGTCTTCATTAAAAAGAAAAAGGATCTAAATTAGCAATTACATTTTTATAATTTTGTCCCAATTATTTTTCTTTAAATAAATGATTCTTGAACTTTTTCATGTTGTTTTGTTCAGGTAAGTGTTTGTAATAGCTTAGAAATCTAATTTAACTCTGTGTTAGTGCTTTTAACTCTGTAGCAGCTGAACAATTCACCACAATTTCCTTTTAAATCCACAAACTCATGCTGAACCTGATAAAATAATCATTTCTCTCCGGTTGTGTATAATTAATATCAGCTAACCTTAAGCGATAGCTAATTAATAGTTAATTTGTACAATATACTAATGATCCATTTATATTAATGCACTCCCTTTAATAAGTTACAGTTTCCATAGAAACCTAATATAATCTTGACTGAATAATGATCAGATTAATAAATGATATTTGTTGATATTGATAAAAGATTCCCTAAGAAGACATTTGATTAAAATTTATGGAAGGAGTCTCCAGTGTAAGAGGAAACTGTAACTTTGTGTTGTCAATTTGTCTTTTCGTTTTAGTTAAATGTAAGTAAGAACAGTAAATAATTCATTTCACAAACTTTAGATGCAACTACAAATAGATACTATGTATGATGAGTTTTTAAAAAATATTTTCTTAAGCTCTCAGTGAGGAAGCTGAATACAGATTCCATAAGGAGTAGTGAAAAACTTACAAATTGTAGAATAAAAATGTTAATAAAATATATAGATAAAATATTAAAGATAAAATAGATGTAAATACAAGATACAAAAGATCAGATTTAAATAGATAAAATATAAAAATAAAATGTAAAAAGTTGCATCAAATTAAAATGTAAAATCCTAATATATTGAAAAGGATATTATACATAATATATAATCAAAATTGAAATCCTAAAAAAATAATGAATAAAATAAAAAATATATTTTTTCTATTGCTGTGTAAGAAAACTTTATTAGGATTATTTTAATAAAAAACTGAAATAATAGGGAAAAAAAAAAACCTGTCCTCTTCCAAGGTTAAATTATCGGATGTTTGAAGACTGACCACTAGATGGCAGTCCTGGATAAATTTTGATCATTTTGTAGCTTGCATTTTTACTCCCCTTCTATTTTCCCCCCTCAGTAAAATATCTGAACTCCAAGGAGAACGCACCAATCCTGGCCCAGGTCTGACCCATTACCATGCTCGTGATTTCTACCTTCCATTATTAATTTATTTTCAGCTGTAGGACCTGGACAGATGAGGACTTCAGAAAATTGTTTAAGATGAAGAGGTGATTGTGATTTGGTCGGACGCCAGACCAATCAGCTCGACAGTGTGTTAATCTTGGTTGTCGTAAACGATGCGTCTTACAGCCGTGGATCGTTGACTTTGGCACGGTTTCAGCCCTCAGGAGAGGCACGACGTCAGAGCCGTTTAAATGAGAGATGATTATGTCCGACATGAGACTGGCTCATCCGCAGGCGTGGGCCAGAATAACTGTAAGGGTGTGGAGAGGCCTAGAATAACTCAGAGATGAGGGGAAGTCAAGATGGCAGCTTTGGACAATATCCAGTATCGTTGGGGTGAACAGATTTCATATCCGTAGTTAATGTTGAATTGGATATCGGAAGGAGGTGAAATCTCACTGATGTTCTGTAACATAGTGTAACTTAAAGTTTGTCATGTGAGAATTCCTTTAGTTGTAACTACAGTGTGTTACCAGGACAACATGGAGCATGGAGTTGCCAGCTGTTTAGCAGTTGTATAATGAAACAACACTATTTTTCAACGAGTAGAGTGTTTATATTGGATTTAATATCGTTATTATGGGAGACAAATGAGGTACGATATTCTACACTTTAATTATGTTTAGCACGGTGGCTTAGTGGTTAGCACTGTTACCTTGCAACTTCAGGATCCGCGTTCATTTCCCACCTTGGTGTCTGTGTGCATGTTTTCCCCGTGCTTGGTGGGTTTCCTCGGGGTACTCTGGTTTCCTCCCACAGTCCAAAGCCATGCAGATTAGGCTAATCGGTGTTCCCAAATTGCCCGTAGTGTGTGAATGAGTGTGTGTGTGTGTGTGTGTGCAATGGATTGGCACCACATCCAGGGTATCTCCTACCTCATGCCACGTCTCCTGGGAAAGGCTCCAGGCCCCCTGAGACCTTGCAAACAGGACAAAGCGATATACAGTAGATGATGAGTGAGTGATTGAGAGTGAAGAAGAATTCTTGATTACAATTTCTTTGTTGTTGTTGTTGTTGTTCTCACATAATAAAATGTCCAAAAAAATATTGAATTTTCTTTGAATGGACTGGAAAATGTGGAGGGGCAGAAATAGTAACAGCACCAACAACAAAAAAAAGTTGGTTTTTATGGGTCTTTCAAATAAAGGATGTATTTCAAAAAGCATTGTTTGCACTCTTTGCTATAGATGGTGCTGTTACTATTTTCAACAAATGTGTAGTGTGTGTTTCAGGACATGAAATGCCACCGCAGCTGAGAAGTCAACTTCCAACTAATTTTGTATTTCATAAAGAAATACAGAGATGTTGTCTCTAATTAAAGTTGCTTGTGTAGTCTGTCACTTGTGGTTTGACCACTTTTTTCTGTTTGGTTTTTTTTTCTTCTAGTTTCATAGTGTAGCAGTACTAGAACCATAGATAAACACAATGAACTCTGAGAAAATCGAATGCTTGATTTACCTTTTAAGTGCTTGGCTTCAGACTAGATTCTTAGCAAAACTCTACTATACACTCACCGTGTACGCCAACGAGCTCTGCTACATCCTCTAAGCTTGATATGTCTCTATACACATTTACTGAGTGGTTGTAATGACGTTTCTTCCATTGCTGTGCACCAAACAGTAAAGTTTGGGAATAAGATGGAAACTAAAGTTGGGAGCAGGAAACTTAAAAATCACTGAATGACACATGCTGTAGGATTGGTTTGAGGAATCATTTG
>JAOVVA010000041.1:29543392-29557041 GCA_028565275.1 Leiocassis micropogon
AAAATATATATATATATATATTTATATATATATATATATCACCCTAAAAGCTACAGCACAGAATTGTGCAAAGAACAACTAGCTTCTCTCAGCATTTGTAGCTGCTAAGGTGTGTTTTTCTTGACTTGTTCTTGCACACACTCACTCAATAACGCAATAACGCTAAGAACCCTTTACTTCAGTCGAGTAAGGAGAAACAGGAAGTAAGTCAAACCTTCACATATTTGCTCTGCGACCCGGAGAGCACAATCTTACGCAGCAGGCAAAAACGCCCTCAAGATGAACTAAACAGCTGAACGTTGCTGTGGTAAATGAGCTCTTTCATGTAGCTTTCATATTTTTATTGATACCTGAGGTAACATCCCGGCGCTCGTGCCTACACGACCAGCTGTTTAAGTCCATCTGTTTGTTTCTAAATTGTAATACAGACAAGTGTCAGTGATCAGCCGCTGATAAAAACGGCAACCTGTGACGCTTTCTTCTGTTGTCTAACGGAGCGGCGGAGGGAGAAACCACCGAACAGGTGTGGAATATACGACGGGGATTGTCCACCTGACTCAACACACCATAAGGTCCTGAATTTATTGTTTTCCTCGCCTTGTAAACACAGAGCGTGATGGATGTTCTCCCTGACACTAACGCTCAGAACTTCTGCAGAAGCCATTTACAGACGCTCTGCATTTTTAACAAGCCTCTCAGCATCTTCTGACCTGTTCTCACCGGCTGCGTCTCAAACCCCAAGCACTGGCTTATTGGATAGGAGCCCAGATCCCGGGCTCGGCTTACGACGCCTGTGTGCTTTAGAGAAAACATTAGGCGGAGAAGTATCTCTCCGCTGCATGGGATTTCTGGGTAATATATGGAGGCGGCTTGCTCGCTCTCCTAATGATGAAAGCTTGTTTCTTCAGGGGTTTTGTGTTGAAGCCGGTGCTGATGGATGGCTGTGAGGAGAATTAGAGAGGCGCAACGGGCCATGACGGAGAAGAAGGTTTGGCTCGTTGTGTGTTTTTGATGGGTCACGCAGGAATGGAGAGAATAGTCGTTTGTCTTAAGCCCTCAGACCGTGTTAGGACCTCAAAGGAACAATCGGAGGCAGAAAAACACTCGCTCTCACTTGCTGGGTCGGTAACATCATTCTTAAGTCAATCATGATGAATGAACACTCTGTGTTTGGACAAGAAGGGACTGTGTGTATTTCATATTTCACCTACTCTAGTGATTTCTCTCAGACTTGGAGGACTTAATCGAAGGACTGAGTCTTTAAGGAGCCTGTAAAAACAACCCAACTATTATATAGTACCTACAGAGGCATGTTCTAATAATCAGCTGTACAATATATCGCAATTCTCAGAGTGTACAAATGTTGTCATGGACATGGCGGAGTTTTATTAGATGGAAGCGTGACGGGATTCTGGTGTCGATCAGGGCTGCATAACAAATGTGTTGAATAGTTACATGAGTACGAACAAAATGTAGAGGAACAACTTAACATTTATTATCCTGTAATCCAAAGCATCATTTTTCAAATTCTTTTGTTTCCTTCATCTGCTTAAAGGAGTGAGCATGGCTGACCCTGGGAAGTGGTACCTCACTGGCTTACTGATCAGAAGGTCAGAAACAAGCCCCAACTCTAACAAGCTTGCCACCATTGGGCCATTGACCAAGGCCCCTAACCCTTCCTGCTCCAGGGGTGCTGTATCACAGATGACCCTGCGATCTGATCCCAGCTTCCTACCTGGGATGTGCAAAGAAAAAAATTTCAGTACTGTGCTGGATGGATGGATGGATAATCTACAAGAGTAGTTCAAGGCAAACCAGGACTTGTAATTAAATTTCTGGTGAGTGAAGGCATAAAAGCGATTGACATTTACAGAAGATATTAAGCACAGTACGGTGATGAGACTGCAAACACTTTAACAAAGGCGGTACAGTACATTCCTGAATGGCGATCCCAGCCAACGTGGCACGGAGCCCACTGCAGTCATTTCAGTGAACATTCAGCGAGTGGAACGCCTGATCATTAAGAAGCAATGGATAACTTGTCACCAAATTTCAGAAGAGACGCATCTGTCTGTAGAAACAGTACACACAATCATTCACCAACACCACTTGTTCATTACAGGAACTCGCTGGGAGACCTTGCTCCAAGCCATTTCCACATGTTTGGACCATTAAAGGAGTTCCTGGGAGGACAGGGTTTCAGAAGTGTAGTGAAGCAGGCAATCAGATCATGGATCGGAAATGAGAAAATGTTCTACCTTGATGTTATCCATGCAGTAGTGAAACACTGGGATAAGTGCATTAGTGTAGCAGGGGATTATATAGAAAAGTCCCAGTTTTTACTCAGTTTTGAATGCCCATATTCAGATTTTAAATGTCTTGTACATTAAATAATGTCTTGTAAAAATTCTAGGTTTTATCAAAGACTCTTTTATAACACTGAATGATTGAAATTGTGCTCGTTTCACCAGTGTGATTAAGGGCTTAAAGACTTCAATACAGTTCAGTTTTTGCTTATAAAGAATTATATATAATTTAATTCTTTTTAAAGAATTAAATTATTTTAAACAACAGTATCGGCCCTAAATTTCACAACTAATGCATTTCCTAGTAATATGCTGAAGGTTATTAGTTTAACTAATAAGTGCACATTTTGCATATCTGAGCCCTAAACCAGCATGGTATTTTTCCATTCGGTTCATTACTGTCATCACACTGATCTGCCATAACATTAGGTCTCCCCTTTGCCACCATAACAGCGATGCACTGTGTGTTCTGTCAAGTTTCTATAAGACCCTATTCAGAAATATAAGCTACAGAAGCTCTTCTTCTGTAGTCGGTTCACTGGTTTTCCTTCCTAAGATCCCTTTTGGTATGTCCTGACCAGTGCAGCCTGGGAACATCCCACAACAGCTGCAGTTTTGGAATTGCTCTGACCCAGTCCTCTGGCCATCACTATTTGGTCCTTGTCAAATTTGATCAAATCCTTATGCTTGCGCATTTTTGTCTGCTTTCAACACATCAACTTCAGGCACAAAATGTTCACTTGCTGCCCAATATGTTCAACCCACTTCCAGCCGTCACTATAATGAGATATTTTAACTGTAGCTACTATGAGAAGCGCCAGATTGTGATGGATAGATGACTAACTCTAACTGCTGTATGTGGCTGAAATGACCATAAAACCATTGACATTTAAAATCCCAGACAGATTACACCAGAGACCTGCCAAACATTTTATCTTCTCACTGGTGAACATGGTGGCAAGTTTACACAAAAAATAGGCAATCCTATTTGTCCCTGCCATCCAAAAAAAAGTTTTAACAAATAAAATGTGCAATATATGACCACTGTGACTGAAAATAATATTATGTTAGCATGAGTGCTGCCATAGGCTTGACGAAAAAATCCACCAATAGAAGAATAGAAAATGGGGAGTGGTGGCTCAGGTGGTTAAGGCTCTAGGTTGTTGATTTGCGGTTCTGAGGATCTGGGTTCGAGCCCTGCTGTCAGTAGGGCTGCCACACCCCATACCACCCAGCCGCTGCAAGCAGTACTGGTCCACAGCCGGGATAAAATGGGAGGGTTTTGTCAGGAAGGGGTTCCGGCGTAAAAACCTGTGCCAAATTGTGTGCGCATTTGATGGTCCGCTGTGTCGACCCCCTTGACGGGAGCAGCGGAAAGAAAGTAGGTAGGATAATAGGAAACATGCAGCATGGCTACGAATGTGCTAGTGCAGTTCATAAAACACGATACATGCTACTAAACAGAAAACTTGATTCTGACAACATAACGTAACACAAATATGTTTTTATCTAATCTCAAATGTAAAGTCTATCTTTAAAGGATCTCCATCATAACAGCTGACATGTAGAAAACATGTTGTACCAGTACACAGTCTGTCCAAGATTTTAATGGCATCTTGTAAAGTGTGATGAGTCAAAATCGTAACCTAGAGCTGAAATCACATCTGCGCACCGCAACATTTGTGCTGCATTGTGCAGCTGTTAAACAGATGTGTGCGCCGTCTGAGCACCAAACACATCACTCGTTGTGAGTTTACCGGATAGGAAACGAAATGAATGGAGCAGAAGCACTTTTGAGTATTACATTTTTATTTAAATGATTGGTGTCTGTGGAGCGTTAACATGTTGCAAAGTAAAAATGTCATGGGTCCAGCAGTGACCTTATCGAGTTTAGTTTCATAGAATTGCACTTAAAGGCCTGGATACACTTCACCACCGTCGTATTACACACACATCGCCTTTCTTTCTTTCATTCTTTCTTTCTTTCTGTCAGTAGTTAATAAATCTGATCAGCAGTCTGAGATCTCTGCTGCCTTCCATATGTATGTACAGTAAGTGGCAGTAAAACATGTCATCAGACTGACATGTAGATTGAACTTGCAGACGATTGCCTAATCAGTGCATCAAACTCAAGTGCTTTAAAAGTTCTCAGTTTTTTGTATTATGCGTCTGTGTATCCAGGCTCTTAACTGCACTCCAGACATTTTTATTAAAACCTCATCAGACAAACAAGAAAACCCCAAAAAACAAACAGGAACATGAGCGAAGCGCGTTCGTAGTCCTTTCAGAAAGCCAGACAGCGAGACCGTTTGTACTCACGCCGGCTTTTACCTCTGCTCCAGTTTTTATCGTACAAAAAGGAACAATTTTGTTTAAAAAAAGAAAAGAAATATCTTCCATAAAACAGAAAGAAGTGCATATAAACAAGGCTGAATGGACTATTTTATTATTTTTTTTATGTCCTCTTTAAACTTTGACACACCTTCATGAGGCCGTACAGTCCTACGGGACAGAGTGGAGCATTATGAGATGAAGGAAAAAAACATTCCGTACATTACACACACACACACACACACTCGATGCAGTCTTCATTTAAAAAAAAAAAAAAATGACTGTTACATAATGAGCTGGAGTAAAAAGCATATATAGTAAATAATCCATCAAAGCAATGCGTTCAATCACATCCGACTTCTGAAAATGACCTTTACAGGGGTTGAAGTGGTTTCAGCTAGGCAATTTTACATCATACGCATGCAACAAACGGCGAAGCTACAAACCTCGTTCGCTTTTCCCTTTTTCTCTACCTGTACCTTCTTCACTAAACCTCCACGGCCTTTCATAAGTGCGTCTGTGCCAGTGAAATGGCGTGCGGTGTTATGCGTGCTCAGGATGTAGCTGTTTTTTTTTTAATACTTTGTTTAGTACTCGAGGGTCATGAAGCTGCTCTGGTCGCATCATGGTTTTGTTATGAAGTGCGACACGTGGATTGTCAAATCAGGAAAGGAGTTTAATGTTTTGTCGGATCAGAGCAGCCAAACGCACAGCGCTTGGACCAAAACCACAGCCGTCAGAAAGGACTGGACGTTCCAAACCCATGGAAAACCACGCTTTTCCTTTTTTTTTTTTTAAATATTCATTTTAGATGCCTTTTCATTCATGTATTCATTAATACAAAAATAGGCTTCGCCGTAGAAAAAAAAAACTAAATAAAAAAGAAAAAGAGCAGTACGTTCTCATGTATTTTTTTTGTTCTTGTTTTTTTTTTTTTTTTTTTACATAAAAGGCCTCAGAAGTCAAATTTGTCGCAACAGTAAGATAACTCGATCCAAACTAAATTGCTTTCAGCCATGAGGCAGAAGTGTATGAATGAAGGCAAAAAAAAACCACTCTCGACACACCTTCTGTTTATTTGCACTCGCAATCCTTCACCGATGTTCGTATGTAAGAGAGATTTTAATGTCAGATGCTCCATTCGTTTGACGTTCACGTCTCCGATTCGTGCGTGCTCACCGGTATCGGTCTAAAATCGGTGACTATTTCAAATCTAAATCAAACCTGCGCGTGAACATGATTAGCTCGGTGCTGATTAGAATTACGATATTAACACGCTAGTAATCCGGAACCGATCTAACAGAATAGCCATTTATTTCTAACTAATACCTAAAGCCTGGTCGGAACTGCCGATCGTCTGCGTACATCACCTCCATTACAGTGACAAAACGCAGCTAAGCAACGAAACCAGACAAGAACTTTAAAACAAAACAAAAAAAAACGTGTGCAAAACAAACTGTAAGAGATGAAAATGCGGCGATTAATGAGACAGTACAGCTGATTTTATTTCAATTAGCATTACCATAAATTCTGATAAGATCAAATATTAAACTTCATGAAGTGTAAACAGTAATGCATGACAAGACGGGGAAAAAAAAAGAAAGTCAACATCAGTCAAGGTTTTATTTTTGTGTGTGTTTTTTTTTGTATGTATGTATAAACACTGTACATAAATTATTTTCTCTGAGACTAATATTGATGTACGGATAAGTGGATTTTTTTTCAAGTTAAAAAAAAAAAATCCATAAAGATACTCTCACATCTCTTGTCAAAAGACAGGCCAGGTATGATATAGAATTTTTTTTTTTTCATTTTGTTTTGCTCTCTACTCTACATCCGCCAGCTGGTTCAGCAATGACATTGAACACGCAGACTCGACTGAATACTTGAATCGTAACAACGTCCTTAAAAGAAAGCGAAGCAGGAAAGAATCGCGTGCCGTTTCAGTTCTGTGTACGGCTGTACGTCTCGCTATCCGAAAAATCCACGAAACATTTTTTTTTACTGATAGCAAGAAGAACTTTCAGAGTGAGAGATGCGACCCAGAGGCTCTGTACACGTTAGTCCGTTAGCCAAGTGCAGTGGTTTTGTAAACACGCTCCTTATTTTCTTCCTTTTTTTAAAATTCCATTATGCGTACCACCTTTAAGAATTTTATACAAAAAGAAAAAGCACAAAAAAAGATTCAGATTGAAGAGTTTTTAAAAATTTGTAATCTTCTGAGAGGGTTTGCTTATCTGCCCAATGCTGCAGCGTGACTTTTTACGGAGCTTGTCTCAGGGTTTTTGTACACGGTAACATAGAGAGGCAGCGTCTGTCTACCCTGTGTTTGGGGGGAGGGGACTATTAGTGAGTATATTCGGTATAGAGAGGGGTATTTGGGCAAGAGAGTGTGAGGCAACTGAGGCGGTACTGAGCGCTTGAGTCAGTTCTTCTCTTCTTTTCGCTCTTCAGTCTGAGAAAACTGTCAGCTAAGTAACAGTCTGTTACCTCTAGCAGTTTTTAAAAAAAACGTTCTTATCGAGTGCTTTCGGGAAAGAGTTCATTTCGATGCTGCAGAGGGAGAGACATGTAGGTTACAGAGCTCATCTCATGTCTTTTCTACGTGATAAACGAGAGAGGCAGCTAGGCACAGTGCAGTCTGTTGGTACTTCTTCCCAGCTAAAGCATCGCCCTGCAGTCGGTTGTTACCTCTTCCCAATCTCGCTCTGCCTCAAGAATTGGATGTTGTTGGCGCTGTCGGCTAGTTCGGGGTACTGCTCTACAGAGAGCACGTAGTAGCCGTCGTAGCCCAGAACCTTTCCTGAGCTCAGTAGTTGCCGTTTCTCACCTTCGGTCCAGAGCCTGGCACCTTCCTCGCCCTCTCGGACCCTTTGCTGTTCTCTTTGCCATGCGCTTGCTAGAGCTCTTTGTCGGGCCTGCTCCAGCACCCGTGCCTTTTCCTCATCGAGTGTCATGCCATAGCGGACATGCAGGGCGAGTGAGCCGTACTGGAGCTCGACGTCTGCGAATCGCCGTGTACGCCCGTTCACCACCGTGGTCGACTGCGACACGGTCACGTTCACACCGTTCTCCAAGCTGCGGCGCCCGCTTGTCAGCCGTAAAGCCCCGAGGTCACTTTCGGGAAGGCTGGTCTTGATGAAGTAATGCGTATCGCGACCCTCGATCGTGAAGTGCAGGTCTTCCAGGTAGAAGGCATTGTTCAGCACAGCTGCCACCTTGATGCAGTCTTCGTTGGCGATGTTCAGAGCGTTCGTTGCCACTTGGCCTTTGCTGGTGATTGCGAGCATCACGCCTTTACCAATTAACGACTTAACAGTGGCGAACCACAGCCAGGGTTTATCCCGTGCAGAGCGGCGCCGGCTAAACTGAATCTCTGGCATCCTCTCGAAAGATAAGAACGCCTTGGCCTGACGTGTCACTTCCTCTTGGACGCCTGAGATGGCCTGCAAGGGACAAGTAAAGAAAACTCTTACATATGGAGAGGACAAAATCTGAGTTTTACATAATAGCAGCCTGAAGTGGATTATGTAAAAGTACAAACGAAGACTCAGGCAAAATGATTTTGATAACATGTTTCACAAGAGAACAAGATCACAGGGGTTTGTGTGATCATAAGAATGTTGTGTCAAAGCAAACCAAAAAACAAAAGGTATCAAAAACGTTTTGATTTAGAGATTTATCAGGTTAGAATTTGGACCATTTTTTCCTCATGTTTCCATGATGGATACCACAACGAAACCCACATACTGCATTGTTCAGTTCTTGTGATTTATCTTCCGCTCGTCTCTCAAAATCCCTGCCGGTGAATCTTGAAAAAGAAACTAACAAGTGCAGGTAACACGTTCTAACTATGGAGGATAAAGAATGCAAGAGTGCAAAAATGTAGAAAATGTGTGGAACAGAGATCCTGGAGGGCCCAAGCATTGTCGAGTTTACACTTCTCTAAAATCATTAAAGACTTGTGAATTAACTGATGTGCAAGAGCAAAAAGAAATGAAGATAGTAAGAGATCATTACATGCTATACATACCGGAAGGTCATCCCAGAGCTGACTCTTTCTCATCTCCAGTGATGGCTGCGTGAGATCGAATTTAGGAATCGGGAATCCAGGGATGGCATTGTGAAGGTGAAAGCCAAATGTTACCAGCCAGATGTTGACGTCTAGAGACAAATGAAAAAGAAATCAATTTGAGCATTCAGCCTAAATATTCACATAACATGTCTTATCCGCTTAGATTTAGTCTGCCTGGGCAAGATAGATAGCTAAGTGAACAGATGGAGGTCAAGAAAAAAAAAATTATACTTGTCCTTACCTGTGACATACTCTTTGACATCATGCACTTTACTAATAGGGTTGTTGTTGCGAAACATGTACAGGTTAAAGGGGGCAGGATCTTTTCCCACTCTGGTCCAGGTGCTAATATCTGGGGTGGTCCAGCGGCCAGCAGGAATGTCATAGTCTCTTTCTCCAAAGTGAAGGAGCCTTGTAAGTGGGTCGTACAATCCTCCATGGAAGCCAATTACCAGCTGGAAGTCAGGGTTGGAGTCAAAGTAGATCTCTCCATAAGCAGTGTACTGAACCTGCTTGAGGAGCAGCCCATTACTGCTAAAGACAGCTAGGGGAGTGCCGGTGTTGTCACAAGCAATGTAGAACTCCTCTCCACTGCTAATCTCCATAGCAAAAAGGTGGCCTTGCAGGTCATAGTAGAGCGAGGTGATCTCCGAGCTGGAATGGTTGTAGACATGGGTGATGCGTGTAGGGTAGTTCAGATCAGCATAAAAGAACTGGAGGTGCTGACCGAGGCTGTTCCGGGATGCCAGTCGCCTCCCCAGTCCATCGTATCGATACTGGATAGTCCAACCATTGGCCTTGCTGTGGACTCGTACCAGAAGGCCTTTGGAGTTGTACTCGAAGATCTCGGTGCCTCTCTGGCGCAGGAATCCGTCTTCGTCCATCCGGTACTGGACGTCACCAAGGCGCGTGATCCGATCCCGAAGGTCATAACGGAGCGGCGTGAGCCGAGCGCTGTTACCCGGGTTTAGCAAGTGAAGGTTGCCGTTGAGATCGTAGCTGTACCGCCACATCATCTTCTCGTTCAAGTAGACGGTCTGCAGCTGGCCATCCACATCGTACTCATAGCTGTACTTGGTAGTGTTAGCGAAAGGTCCAATCTTGATCTCGCGCTTGGTGACGCGGCCCATGTTGTCATACTGTATGGTAATCCAGTACATAAGGGACCGAAAGATCTCGTACTGAATCTCCTTGATGCGGCCGTGTACATCGAAGTGCTTGGTGTAGGTCATGACAGCTGTCGAGATGATCTGATTAATGTCATAATAGATGACGCCAAACTTGCCAAACTGCTCCACTTTGCCTGAGATGTCATCGAACTGGTAGAGGTCAATGGGTAGTGGTGTCTCGTTGATGACCCCTTGCATGCTGGTGACCCGGAAGCTGTTGTCGTAAGAGTAGTCAAAGCGGGCATTGACCATGCCATCCTCGCTAAATCGGAAGATCTGTCTGTCTACCAGCGGGCCAATCTGACGATATCGGATGGAGCAGATAAACCCTTCACTTTGCAAGTTCACTGTCTTTAGAACGCCAGATGTCTCATCATATGTAAAACTCACACGTGTGGTGTCATAAAGAATCTCTGAGATCTTGTTCTGCCTCCTGTACTTATAGAGGATGCGGCGTCCGGTGCCCAGGTGTGCCACGCGGAGGAGCTGTCCGTCCTCGCTGTAATCCACAGTGACCGAGGCGTTGCTCTCAGGTGGATGATAGATGTTGCGGTAGTAGCCGATAGATCTGATGGTCTCCATGGTGTGACGTGCAACGCTGGGCATTGTAATAGCAGAGAGCCTGTCTTGCAGGTCGAAGTCGAAGATGTACTGTCTCTGGCTGTGAAGAAGGAGCACCATAGACTGGAAATAAAAGGAAATAAGCAATTAATAACTCTAACGAGTGTTTAAAATGCAAAGAGCGTGTAAAGAAAGGTATTAAAATGCAGTCCCAGTACTGATTTTCTCGTTTAATTGAGGTCCCTTTGAGTCCTCATTTTCTAAACGCAGCACATTTTAATACGCTCGGACGCATAATTCTGAAGTGTTCTGAAATTACTGGCCTTTGCCTCGGCACTTATCTCATAAGGTAAGCTTCGGCGAAAGTCATAATCACTTAGCGGAGCAGCAGGTAATAACCCTCTCAACATATTGTAGCGGATAAACCCGGTGGCTCTTGTGGCTGAGAAGTCCGCATGTCTTTTTTTTCACCACTACCACAAACAGAATGTTTAATAAGACCGTGATGTATGATAAAACCACCTACTCAGCAACTCGGCTCTGATCTGTGATCGAAAGAGGTCTCATGTTTATTCTGAGCCTGTTTGTGGGGGTTTTGATGGACAGCATAAATAGCAATGATAAATAAGCGAGTCTAGCTGTTCGGCCTGCTACACAAAGCTAACAACAAAACTCCCGACATCATTTATCTTGCCGGTTTTTATTTATTTATTTATTTTAAAAAAAAAGCTCCTCAATTCATGCTCTGCGGTGAAAGTGAAAAACAGCACAACAGAAACCTGCCGGGACTGTTCTCCTGTAATCATATCAAATCATATTTGGATGATGTTATTTAGCATCCTCAGGCATTCTGTGTGTTTCTGGATTTCGATTTCTTTCAAGGAAAAAAAAGAATTTTGTGATTTTATTTTACAATTAAAGAATCCAGGGTAATCAGGATAATCATAACTGATAGAAACACTAGAATATCTTAAAAACTACTTCCTTTTCTTTTTTACCTGAACATCATCACTCTAATATAAATCCTGACTGCTGTGTGTAACGAGCGCAGCCTAATGAGCTATCGATTACTCTCTGATTACTGGCTGAATTTATAGCCTGCTTCATGATGAGATGATGTAGTACACATATACACTCGAAAGTCACATTTGTAGCTTTGCGGTTTGTGTGCGTGTAGTTCAGCTAAGAGGAAGAGATAATTATATAGATTATATATATAAATATATATATATAAAGCATAAAAAATAGAATAAAATAGTGAAATTAATTATTTTAAATGAATGTAGAACACAGGATGAATGGTGAAAGGAGAAAAAAAGGGATAGGAATCTGTTTAATAGAATTTAAACCAAATTGTAAATAAAATAGTTTCCAAAAACAATAAAAATCACACTATATGTTAACGTGATTGGATAAGAGATTCAGGGGAATTTAGTTATTATTATAATAATTATATATTTTTAAAAATATTTATGATCTTTTTGAAATTTATCCTTGGGATGAAAAGAAATACTAATAAAATTTCATAAATACATTTTATATACACATACATACACACACGATAAATTCTGTTTAGTCAAGTAAAATAAAAGTTACTTTAAAAGTTTGAACTGTTGAACTTTCGCAAGTTTTCACGAACTTATCCCCTTCCCATCTTCTCTATTCTTTCTTTCTTTGGCCTTTAAACCATGACTTTTCCCTCGAGCCGTATTTTTTATTTTTTTTACCCGTAATTCTTTCTTTACAGGACTCCTAAAGCCATCCTCCACACAAACATCCTTTTATTTCTTCTTCTTCTTCCTCCTCTTCTTCTCCTTCTCTCCACGGCAAACAACAGATCCACAAAGTCCCAATAATTCAAAGGGAAATTCACAAACCCGCATTACGTCCAGGTCTTTGTCCTATAAAACACGCTCTTTTTCCTTTGCACTGTTATTTTGGGATCTTGGCACAGGGCTATTAGTGTGTCCTTTGAATCCTTCGAGGGAAATTAAGAAGTCAGTGCCTCTGATAAATCTCCAGCTGAGCACCGTGTTCACACTGAGCTCCAGTCAAAGCTCAGCTGGAGCCTGCTGACTACAAACGAGTGTGTTCCTGAACTCACATGACCCAGCGTCAACTTCAAACATAAACTTTATCTGCACTAGAAGGTCACTGATCACACTTTCTCCTCCATGGTGCAGGACTTTCCCAGCTAGAGCTTTCTGCTGCTTCTGCTTAAATTTCACACTGATACAGCAGTGCAGCATTCAGGTTTAACCTGCAGTCCCATACCTAAGCATTATTATTATTATTATTAGTAGTAGTAGTAGTAGTAATAATAGTATTAATAGTAGTAGTATCAGTATAATTATTGTTAATAATAATATTTTTATTGATGCTGTTATTATGAATATTATTATTAAATTTAGAGCTTTTGGTTTACCATATTTTATTTTTTGTCTTATTGATAAACTTATAATTAAGAAATAATCAAATTAATAATATTAAATCTCTCCAATGTTAAAAACTACAGGATATTACCCAATAATCGCCCTTCTCTTAACAGCATAAACCTTTCAATATTGCCTTATAATTATTTTCCATTTTTTAAATTTATTTTCATCTTCATCAGTGTGCTGATCATCACATAATTCAAGTATATATATACTTGAACTCCTCACCTTGTCCAGGTAGGTATAGCTCCATGACTTGCCATCGGCAAAGGTTCTGGAGATGATGCGTCCCTGGCTGTCGTACTCCACCCTCTCTGCAGTCGCCCCTCGCTGGATGCTCGTCACCTGGCCGCTGCTCGAGTAGGTCAGGTTCACGGACATGAGTTTACTGCTGGGAACCCAGAGCGCAGGATGACCCGCCGCGTCGTACACGATCTTCAGCAGGAATTTACGATGGTCATCATAAATCTTCTCTGTCTTCAAAGTGCGGTCGTAATCCACCGACAGTAGGTTCCTCCCGTTTACCTTTTACACCGAATAAAATTACAACGGATAGGAATTATTAAAAGGTAAAAAAAAATATCATTTAGAATAATTTATATTGGCGGATTAAGTTTTTTTATTTTACTAAATTACATTAGATCGAACCCTGCCTCGGGATACAAATAAGGGAAATAAATAATTTCACAATTTACAGTACATACAGTGGTGTGAAAAACTATTTGCCCCCTTCCTGATTTCTTATTCTTTTGCATGTTTGTCACACTTAAAT
>JAOVVA010000041.1:29557196-29583153 GCA_028565275.1 Leiocassis micropogon
AAACATTTTGTGTGACAAACATGCAAAAGAATAAGAAATCAGGAAGGGGGCAAATAGTTTTTCACACCACTGTATAGTACAGGTACTTTCTAGACCTTTCATTTTAATGAATTAAGTCAGATAGGTCAAAATGCCTAAATGTTTTTTAAAAAGAATTTCTACATACTGCAAAAAAACTAAAACAAACAAAAATAACCCCGATAAGCTACCAAGTGAAAAAATCTTAAATTTAGTTAAATTTATCTACACTTTCTTAAAATAAGATTACAACAAACTAAATATTTTTATAAGATTATTATGCTCATTTATGAAATTCTATCAAAATTAACTAACATTTATTTATTATATTTAAATATAATATTATATTATATTTAACCATTTGTCTAGTTTAAGGAATTAATTTCTTAAAGGAAGCAAAATTCTCTGCCAATAGAACAAAACATTTTTGCTTACAATTTTAGTAACATTTGACTAGAAATAAAAGCCTAATAGTCTTATATTTAGTTTGTTGTAAGCTTCTTTCGAGAAATTATTTGGCTAGATTCAAGAATATTTCATGTGCTAAGCTGTCGATTTTGTAGCGCATTGCAGCAAAAACAACACAAACTAACCTTCACACCAGATAATGAACTTTAAAGCCTTGTGAATTTCTATAGGAAGCTAAATAAGTCTCTTTTCACTTTTCATAAATGAGCCAAATGTCTAAGCACGCTTGCATGAATTGTTTTTGTTTTATCAACACTAACAGTTAAGAACTAAAAGTGAGACGGGTTTTGTTCTCAGCTCAGTGAAACATCCTTGAAGTAAATATCCTGCTGGTTTCATCAAGTCAAGTGAGAAGACATGCACTGAGTCTATTATTCAGGAGGATGAGTAGATGATGCATGGTGCAGTTGTGTGTCTGCTCACCCTCAGCTTGCGTCCAAACACTATGACCTTGCCCCTGGTCTGCTCTTTCCTGAATCTCCACTCCACAAGGTTCTGGCCATTCTCTCCAGGCAGGCTCATGTTCCTCCGGGCCACCGTAGGGTTCGCTGCGCCCGCCAGGATGTGAGGCTCGGTCTGGTAGTGGGAGTCCATGCCGTTGGCGTAAATGACCCTCAGAGAACTGTCATAACCCACCTGATAGCTGTTCCTCAACTGATCTGTAAGATTACATTAGAATAAACAGTGCAGCAGATTTACTCCATCTTTTATTCTATAACTGATACTACTGAGATCTTATATTCTCAAACTGATACAAACTGTTTGATTACCTTGTACGAGTGTGTAGAACGAGTCGATGGAGGAGAGGTTCGTGGTAATGCTGACATCGTCGTCTCTTCCGGACGTCTCAATGTCCACTGTGAGCGCTCGGTCCATCTCCTCGATCAGGCTGGTGATAACTCCTGTAGGGAAGGTGACGTTTGTCAGCCTTCCTTCACTGTCATAGCTAAAGAATCAACACAACAAACAACAAAATATGAAATGAATCTGACCTTCACAACAAATCACTAATCACAGTGATACTAAAAAACAATGATTGGTCCATGGGAACAGTGGTGATCAGTGATTAGTTGACCAATTAGTTGTGTGGTGATTACTTGATTTGCTCACAATTGTTCCCACTGACCAATCATTGATCACCACTGTCCCTGACAGTCACTAATCACCATTGTTCCCACGGACCAATCACTGATCACCATTGCTCCTATTGACCAATCACTGATCACCATTGCTCCTATTGACCAATCACTGATCACCATTCTTTCCATTGACCAATTATTGAGCCCTATTGTTTATAATGCCCAGTCAATAATTACTATTGTTCCACTGACCAATAACTGATCACCATTGTCTCAACTGACCAATCACTGATAACCATTGTTTGCACTGACCAATTATTGAGCCCCATTATTAAAGACGCCCAATCAATGGTTACTATTGTTCCCATTTACCAATTACTAATCACTATTGTTTCAACTGACCAATCACTAATCGCCATATTTCCCAGTAACCAATAATTCATTACCGCTGTTCAATAATTCATTACCTTATTTACCAATAAGTGGTTACCATTGTTCCGGATAGTCACTTGCGTATGAATCACTGATCCCTATTGAGCCCATTGACCAATCACTGATCACCATTTTTTCTGACAACCAATAACTAATCACCATTGTTTTCAAAGAACCACCAAACACTACTGATCCTGATGACCAATCACTGATCACCATTGCTCCCATTGACCAATAACTGAACAGCGTTGTTCCCTGCTCACCATCGATCACTAAACAACGCTCTTACAATCTTAAAAAATCTTTAAAAAGTGTCTTCAGGAAAACGTTCTACTTCAAGTAACACCTTTTAATATGCAAATGAACAAGATGCCTCGATTAATATGCAGATTAGTCTATGATGTTATGTGTTGACTTTCAACAACTTTTTACTTTTTATTACCTCCTCTCCCCTAAAAAGAATTGCTGGTGTGTACAGGTAGTTTATACTCTCTCTACTTGTCAGGTGTCAGATTTTGAAATAAAACATAACAGATTTTATTCTCTGAATGTTTTTTTTAAAAAACATCACGCATAACTAAACATTTCTGACTGACTTTATTTAACTCGACTCCTCTACGCCGACCGTCCATTTGGTTCCTGTTAGACTGCACTGTTGTGCACACTGGTGTGTGTGTGTGTGTGTGTATGTGCATGCCTATGATTAATGCGTAAATGTTTTTTTTTTTTTTTTTTTGTAGTTGATACGCTCTTGCACGTGTGTTGCGTGTGTGTTGGCTGATGTGCTGAGTGAAATTCCTGCGTGTCCGCTGCAGTGTATAATAAATCCTGCTGTTGAAAGATGAAGCACCATTAAAAATGAGATTAGTTTTATAACCCAGAGCTAACCAGAAAGCGCCGTCTGTCAGTGACAGGTCTAATCTAATTCTACGCACATACACATGTGCGCTTAAACACACACACACACACGCATGCATGCATGCACACATAGCATGTTCATACCAGACCAGATGAACACACTTCACATATTCTTGGCAAGGTGGCACATTCACTACCATGTCTTTTTTCTTTCTTTTTCTTTCCTCATGGTGTGCCTGTTGAGATCAAATCACAGATTTCTTTTTCTTTTTTTCCCTGTAAAGCCGCTATGAAGCTGAATGTGCTGAAACGTAGACCGAGCCATTTTAACAGCACGCCCCATGACGGTAGCGTTGCCTAATACACATCAGATGGGATCACAGAGTTTTCCGAGTGTTGCAAGGATGAAAAATATCACACTGAAGCGTCCATTAAAGACCATCGAGACCAACCAGACACAAACCTCTTAAGCTCCGAGGCAGACACTGATCAGCACTGATACGGGACTCGAGCACAGATGTTTTTGTGTTCTGGGGAAGTCTCGCTTTCCAGAAAAACACCCCGTCCTCTAATACATATTCTAAGTGTTCCCTCGCTCTCTCTCTCTCTCTCTCTCTGTGAAGTAACAGCAGCACATGAAGCATATAAATCCATGTCATGGTAATGCAGATGGAAAGAGCAGACCAGATTCAGATCATTTTACACACGCTCTGAAGCGTCCCCGCGTCTTTCTTTATGACCGACGGAGTTTATTTCCAAAGGCTACACACGCATTACAAGCTCCATCGCACAATTCTGTATTTTTTTCCTACTTATTTATTTATTTATTTATTTTTTGCTCATATCGAACATATCCATCTTGATTGTATATACACCACGAAAATAGTTTTGAAGTGTACTCTAAATGTAATTTATACAGTCGTATTTCCAAATGCGGATTATGTTTGCAGGCAGTAGATATTATTCACTGCTAACGGTTTATTAATGCTTACCAAAATGCTGTTACAGCAGAACAGAACAGAAGAAGCACACACCAGTATATATACACGACAGGACACTCACCGCTTCCTTTCCCCACAGTTCTTGTGCTGTTCTTCTATTTAGCGTTAAAATATAATTGGAGTAAATATACACAGACCTGCGAAACGTAAATACACCCAGATTGATGAATACATTTATGCACCAAAATGGCTTGTTAGGATGATTATTGGTTTATTCTACTTTTTACCTCGGACCAGCTTGCTTATAAGTAAAAACTCATATTTTTTTGGACTGATTGACGAATACCTGGGAATCTTGAATCCTCTAGGAAGATAGGAACCCTTTTCTTATGTTAACAGAATTAAAGTTTAGTTGAAAGAGAAGATTGTTTAAACATCAGCGGGACCTGATCCACTTGGGATTTCCTAAAAACAATCCTCGCATTCTGTACCTAGTTGATGCTGGTACAGAGAGTAAAAGAGCATAACTTTTGGCACACGGTTAAGGCGCTGGGTTACTGATCGGAAGGTTGGGGGTTCGAGTCCAAGCACCGCCAAGTTTCCACTATTGAGCCCTTGAGCAAGACCTTTAACCCTCTCTGCCACTTCCTAACTGGGATGTGCAAAAAAAAAAAAATTTGCTGTAAAATAAATCTCTTAAAGTTGTTGCTCTTAAAAGGCAACTGTAATGCAAAAAATTCACTTTGTAGTCTAGTAGCTTTTTATTATCTGTTCATTATCTTTGTCTTAGATGATGCGGATCGTGTGCTGTACTGTTCATGACCTTGACTTTGCGCAGATACTACAGAAACAGTAAAGTATTAGAACTAAAATTCTAATACTAACGTTCAGCTGGAACAACCTGCACCGTCATACGGAAATAAATGCTCACATTCTGACTCAGATTCGAGCATTCAGCCGGTGTGTATATATTTTATTATTTAAATGATGAATTTTCATATCGTCTTCATTTCATTTAATAAAAAAGTATTTTATTTGATTGTAATATTTGTTTGGAACGTTCTAGATGACAATTTAGATTTATAAACATATCGCATTTTACACAGGATTAAATAAAATGTATCATTTAGCTTTTGTCACGCTTAGACCTTTATTAAACCATTCTCTTTGCTTTTTGTACGTTTTTTTGTTTCGGCAACAAGCCAAATAGATTTTCCCCCCTAACGTGACCTCATATAAGAAGAGCCCCTGTCCTGGCTCGTTAAGGGGCGTGGCTCAAGAGTAGCTCAGTTACACAGACACTGAAACGGCATGTTCGGAGGAGGAGAAAAATAAAGCGAGTTTGAGTTACGTGGTAAAATACTGCATTGTGCCAACAGGGGACCTTTAAAGCCGCTAAAGAGAATAATGTATTAATAGCATAATCTTACTAGCTCAAAAAAGTAAGACTTTCTGGTGGTGCACAGATTTTCTTATAGATGTTATGGGGGTGTGTTTATTACTTCCTCAGTTGTGGACAGACTGTTTCCTGTTTATGATGGATCGTGTTTCTGATGAGCTGCTGATGAAATAGCAGCGCAACAAAAGGTGTGAGTTATAATCACTACGCACTAGTAGATATGATGTACTTTGTGTGTGTGTGTGTGTGTGTGGTGTGACTGAAGTTCTTCTACACAGCGTCAGCACTAAATTAAATCTCGACACATGATTTGAGATCGAGTTTTGACTTGCAGGGTATTTTTACAGCAGAGCGACGGAGATCTCCTCGGAGCCGGAGCCGTGTCGGTTTTCCGAGGTGCGAGTTGTCATTTCTCGAGCCGGTTGTTTCCAACACAGAGCTGCCGAGGCGGGAGAACCGTGAGCGAGAGGTGTGCCTTAAACCGCTTAGGAAACAAGCCAGACTCTGATCTGAGCAGTCTCATTCGTGTCATAACCGTCGGAAATGTCTTCAATCAAGGGCGCTTTCGCATCCACACAGTTTGGTCTTGTACGACTAAATCAAATCGCTTCAAGCTGATAAAGTGAACGCAGCCTACACAAAACTCCACACACATTTCCATCACCTGAGATTCAGCTGTAGTGTTGAAAAACAAGCAGCAGCAGTGTTTTCTCTAACAGATCAAATCCAAACTCCGTAATCCGTAAACCAGGCGGACCATCGAACATGCAGAGCGTCAAGAAGCGCAGAGAAATAATCAGTAGCTCTGCTGAAGGCTACATATTTTATGCTCTTTTACTGTATATATTAAAAATAAATTATACCTACAGCTTTTATTAATATTTAAAATGAAAATATTTAGGAGTCTGTCGATGCTTATCGTGCAAATCTCTTAACGTCGTACGTGTGATGTTTAATTTCTCAACTTGTTTTTTTTTTATTTTATAGTTTTTATTAATGTTTGAAACTCTTGGGCTTCTTAATATTTAATGCAAAATGTTCAAACTTTTAAGAGACTGCTTAATCTCTTTTCATTTTTCATTTTTATACTATACCTGATATGTTGTTGTTCTTTTTTTTAAAATCCATTTCATTTCTGAAACTCTATTTTTATAAATATTTCACATGAAGTTTCACCCAGCATGTGCTGATGTTCTACTAGAAATTTTGTGCATAAAGATTTCAGTTTTTATTAATGTTTCAACATCAAATTTTCTACTTTTTAAGAGTTAGATTTTTTGGTATTTTTTTTTTAAAAGCCTTGTGTAAAATGTTCTACTTGAAGAGACAACGTAATCTGTAAAGAAAACCGTATTTAAAACAATTTATTTGGACTGTAGTTATGTTACACTTTTGCACAACAACACGTTATGGAGGTGTGGAGTTTGTTGTTCCGCTCCAATTGTTCCCACCATTAGAATTTATTACATTTATTCACAATTTACATTTTAACAGTTTATAATTAAATCTATTGTTGTGGAACGACGAGGAAGAGACGAGGCTTCCCAGAACAACCTTTAAGAGACTGCTTAATCTCTCTTAATTTTTAATTTATAACAATAAATATCTGATATGATGATGTTCTTTTTTTTATTTATTCTTAGAACCAAAATCTCTTACTTAAGCGGTTTTATATATCCTGTATATTTGACTTTGTTCGTCAACAGCTATTTATTATCTGTTCATTATCGTTATTTTAGATGATGTGGATCGTGTGCTGTACTGTACATGACCTTGACTTTGAGCTGCTACTATAGAAACTAAGAATAAAAAAATACTAATACTACCGTTCAGCTGGAACAACCTGCACCGTCATACGGAAATAAATGCTCACATTCTGACCAATTAAATTCGAGTATTCGGCCATGATGTGGTGTGTGTATATTTTTATTATTTAAATGATTAATTTTCATTTTGTCTTCATTTCATTTAATAAAAAGTATTTTATTTTATTGTAATATTTGTTTGTAATGTTCTAGATGACAATTTAGATTTATTGTCACATCACATTTTACACAGGATTAAATAAAAATGTATCGTTTAGCTTTTGTTTATATTTAACATTTAACTTATTAATTCAAAGTTTGTACTGCTTTGTTATTCTTTCTTGTTCTTTTTTCTTTTTTAAATATACATTTGTTTTTAATTCTCTTCATTATGCACCTAAATGAATGGTATAAAAACTTTTAAACTTAAAGTTTTACCTGCGCCAGGTTCTGTTCAGGGCTCCTTCTAAATGTTCTAGCTGGTGTGAGTGTGTGAAGAGGAGTGTTAGTGAAACGGCAGCGTGACTCACTCGTAGAAGGTCGTCCAGCCGATCTGGGTGCTCTTGGTGGCGAGCAGCCCGCTGTTGCCGTGGTAGGTGAAGAGCGTGAGCTCCTGTCCCTGTGCCGTTAGCGTCTTCAGGCCTCCGTTGGTGCTGATGGTGATCCAGATCACCTGGTTGTCGGGGGCGACGAGGCGCACGGGCATGCGGTTGGGGTCCCGGCGGATGCGCAGCGTGTTGCCGTTGCCGTCGGCGACGGCGGTGACGTCACCGTCGTTGCTGTAGCTGAAGTTGTACATGTAGTCACCGGTGACGAGGCTCATGGTGTGCTGGTGCGTGCCGTTCACATCGAAAATGTAGAGCTCCTGCGCCGCTGGAGAGGCCACTTCATGAAACCCGGACGACGCCAAAGGAGGACGGTTGCGCGAGATGGCTCGGATACGAATGTTGCCCAGATCGGCGACGTAAAGGGTTCCATCAGGAGAGACAACCAGCGAAGACGGGGCGTTTAACCTAGCGTCTTTAGCGTAGCCATCTCCCGTGAGGTAGCAGTCACAGTTGGCGTCGTTTTTGCAGTCGCACTCGGATGGCGCCCCCGCCAGGTGCGTGATCTCTCCGTCTGTGCTCACCTGCCGTATCCGGTTGATCTTCTTCTCGTCGCTCTCGGCGATGTACAGCACGCCGCTGAAGGACACGGCGATGGCCGTGGCGCCCTCCAGGGTGGTCTGGATGGCACGTTTTCCCAGAGCGTACTCGATGCCCGGAACCTGACAGTGCATGGGGCGTCCCGCTACGATCCGCACCTGCCGGTTCTCCGTGATCTGAAGAACAACGTTGTTGTCGAGCACATAAATCGAGTTATCCATGGGGTTGATGGCCAAGTCTGTTGGCCACTCCAAACGCACCTGCGGCGAAATGAGATGCAGAACAGATGTCAGAGACACGCAATACGGACATAAAACACACACACGCACACATACACACACTTTAAATAGTACTTTGTAACTTTTGTGTCGGTTTATCACTAAGTAGTTGAGTTGGAGGAACTTTCAGCTGAACAGATCATTTCTGGGATAAAACTTCACAACTCGCAGCACAGCGAAGACTCGCATAAATATGGGTTTTGGATATACAGCTGCGAGAAGGACGTTACCACGAGAGCACATTTCTCACACTGGAGGAGCTGATGGTGTGAGCGACACAAAGGATAAGAACAGATTACATGAGATGATTTCACAGTGCCAGTGTGTTCACTTCAACTCTCCCCATTTGCTGAAGGAAAAAGTTCGATATTGAGTGCACGTTTTAATTCCTCTCGTCCCTGCGTCTCTCTCTCTCTCGTCCCTCTGAGGCTGACGCGTCAGTCTGACACTGATGAAGAAGAATCCTTTACTTTGGAGCTCTAATACGATACGGGACCGTGCTTTATTTCGTTCGGCTGTCACTGGGTCATTTATTTTGCGCCAGAGGGGATAAACAACAACAAAACAACAACAACAAGTAGAACAAGACGTGAAAGCAAAATCTTGAACGTTGGGTATCGAAGCAGATCCTTTTTAACGAGGATTTTATGGCGCTTTCGCCACTAATAGTCTGTTTGCCGAGACGGAATCAGAGTGAAATTTCTTCTGAGTCGTTTGCTGGTTGATTTCATTCTGTTTGTAGTTAAACGAATAAAAAGGGCAGTAAAGGGCTGAAAACATCCTTGTAGAACTCTTTCAACCAATTACAACCATGTGCGGAGAAACACAAAAATCACCCGCGCACAGAAAAAAACACAGTTGTTGCTAAATACATGATTAGATAATGAAGTTTTGTGTCACATCCACTGGAGATTATTATTATTATTATTACTTTTTATTTTTTGTTCATTTATTCATTATTTAATACAGCTCACATCTACACAAATGTGGCACATCTGAGTCACAACAGAGACAAATTAAAACCTGACCGTCCTGAAATAAGGAGCGTTGTGCGCTAAACCAGATGCTCTTGATGCTCTCCTTGATATATATCTTTATATTTAATTTAATTCAATGGAATGATGTGGATTAAATTAAAGAAATGGGATCAAATGTTTTACTGTGACAGGTTGCAAAGTGCCTAAAGATTTAAACACTTTTCTCGTGCTTTTTCCGTTTCTCACCGGTTCGTGCTTTACGTTAGACGTTTTCATACTTCATGGGTCACTGTGTGGCTTAACAAACAAAACACATTCCTCTGAAACTGCTCAGGTACAGGGACTGGACAGGATTGAACAGGAGAGACATAAAACGTCCTTCGGGAAGCCTGGGGAACTATTCCTCAAGACTACATTCAAGTCTGGCTCTTTGGAAGCAAAATATGAAGAAGCCTGTGTCACAGTACTGTATACAGCCTGTAACACACGTGCATGATGTGCAGCTGTGTTACCGGTTTAGTCGTATACAGTATTAAGCAACGCTTAATAGAGTCTACACTATTAGAGGATTAGGAGTGAAGTAAAAAAAAAATATATATATATATTCGGCAGCCAATCGTGACAGGCGGCCCGAGCGTGATTAAGAGAGTGTGTAAGGGACATGAGCGATGAGTGTGCTTTCACATCTGCTTCTGTTTCCTCTGTTCGAACGTGTGAAGATGTACACAGTTAAGAACAGAGAACGATTCTCGTCAGTAATTTTAACAACCGAGTGTTTAAGACGGAGGAACAGCTGCACGGTTAAATCACAATTAGCCCAAACTACGTCTGTGATGAGAATCAAGCTGAACGTCCTTTCGCTTACAATTAACACCAGAGGGTTTTATAATGACACTCATCACTCTCTCTCTCTCACTCTCGTCTGTTTTTTCTTAACAATTTGGTTCTATTATTTTTATGTACTTATATTTCACTTTCTCTCTCTCTCTCTTTTGCACTCTCACACTTCACATCACCCTCTGTACATCTCTTCCTCATGTACATATCCTTATGCTTGGTCCCTCTCTTCTTCTCTTTATCGTCTCATTATCCGTCAAACTATACTATATGCTCTACACTCTCATTATGTTGTTTCTCTTTAATTTTTACACTTTTCTGTTCTCTCTCTCTCTCTCGCACACACATGCGTGTCATTGTGTCTTTATTAACTAGTCAGTCTCTAATTTGTTCTTCTTTTCTGTACTTGTATTATTGTCTGTTTCTCTCTTTGTCTCTCTATCTCTCTCACGTGTCTCTATCTTTCACTCCTGTTTTTGTATCTTTGTTATTTTTGTTCTTTTTCTGTATTATTCTCCCTCTCTCTCTCTCTCTCGATCTCCTTTTTAATCTCACACTACTCATCACCTAATCTACAGTACATCTCTTCCTGCTCATCTTAATGCTTGTTTCCCCTATTCTTCTCCTTATCATCTCATTATCCCTCTAACTATATGCTCGATACTCTCGCTATGTTGTTTCTCCTTAAGTTCTCCTTTCTCGCTCCCTCTTTCTCTCTGTCTCTCTGGTGTCTTGCCAATTTTTCTGACTTTCTACTCTCTATCCTTTCCCTGTCTTCCTTTTTCCAGTGATATGACCTATAAAAAGTTGAAGGCAGGTGAGAGCGGGACGGGCGAGAGCAGGTGCAGGAGGTGGAGAGTGAGAATGGAGAGCTGGGGGAGAAGGTGCTGCTAGCGGCAGGAGAGCAGGGCAGGTGTGAGAACATCTACAGCATGAAGAAAGCTACTGGGGGTGTTTCTGAAAACTTCATGTGTGCTAATTGAAAGTGGAATATGGTTAAAAGGTGTCATGACACAGATCGATCCGTCCCTGAGACACGAGGCGTCATTTCAAATGTGCCACCGTTCACCAGGTCCGTGAGGAGCATCCTGCTCTTGTGGAGAAAAAAAAACGAAAAAAAAACGAAGTGGTGAAACATGTCCTGGAGTCAAGTGCAGGGACAGGAAGGTGAAAGAAGGATCAAGTGTGTGTGAGCCAACTGAAAGCCTGAGGCTCTTTAAGTGTCCTAATGCCAAGACAGTGAAGGTCCAGAGTGCAGATCTTGCCTGTGGAGGACGGAGAGATCAGCTCAGATAAGCCAAGCTCTTCAGACCGTTGAGAAAGTGCAGGGAACAGACGGAGGTCCGAACACCACAGCACGGATCAGACGCTTCATAATCCTGACTGAAGCTGAGCGCAGCGTCTCACACTCCAGTTATTTCTCAGATAAATCTGATAAAAGTGAGAGTGCTCTCACCAAGGAGAAGATCCAGGCTCAGAGAATGGACGGAAGCTACAACAAAGACTTTTGTTCAATCTGTTAGAGACTCTTATGTTCACATTTCTGTTTGCTCTGGGACGTGGACTAAAGCGGAAGGGGTGTGGGTTTTTGTTTGGGGAGTAAGTGAAGAGTGTGTGTGTGTGTGTGTGTGTGTGTGTGTGTGTTGGGGGGGGGGGGGGGGAGTCAAAGGGGTACTTAAAAGAAAAAATCTAAATACAATGAACTGAGGAATTAAAGCAATCCCATAGTATCTCTCTATCTTGTTTCTTTCCTCTTTGCTTTCCCAGTTTCTTTTTCTCTTTCATATGTTTATTCCCCATCTGTTTGTTTTCATCTCTCTCTCCTTTTCCTTTCTCTTTCTCTCTCTCTCTCCATCACTGTCTGTTTTTCTCTCTCTCCCATCTTCCGTTTCTCTGTTTCTTTCTCCTTTCTCTTTATCATCGTCCGCATTTCTTACTCTCTCTCTCATCCTTTCTGTCTTTTCTCTCTCTCATCTTAGTTTTTTTCTCTAATTCATATATTCCATTTAAATCTGATTCCTGTCTTTGCTTCCTTCTTTCTAACCCCCACTTACATAGTCATTTGTTTTCTCCTTTGCTCTCCCTGTCTCCCTTGCCCCTTCTTTTCCTCTTCTCTTTCTCAGTCCCGCTTTGTGCTTTGTCCCTCTTTTCTCATTCATGTACTCCCTTTGTGTCTGCTTTTTTATCTCCCCTTCCATCCATTTATCCACCTCTCTCTTTCACCCTGTCACCATTATTTCCCACAGTCTTTCCCACCTAACCCTGTTCTTCTCTAATTCACATGTTACATTTATGTCCGATTCCTGTCTTTGCTTCCTCCTAATTTCCTCTTTCTCTCTCTCTCTCTCTCTCTCTTTCAGGAACATTAAACTCTAATGCTGTAGAAATAAAAGCTTTCTCGTCTTCTGTGCCTGCATTATAGATGATCCACTTCAGCTTCACTGCTAACACTGTCTGACCATTAACATGGGGTCAGGGTCCTCATGCTGATGGGCGCTGGGGACAGAAACTCACTGCGGGGGACAGATGAGGGGAGAGAGAGAGCGGGAGCACAGGGCAGTAAAGCAGGAGCGAGAGGGTGATGTGACGAAGCAGATTAGTTTCAATTTCAGAAGTTTATTAAAGAATGACACCTGATATGTTTTATCCGTTTGTAGTCACACGTCATACTGTGCCATGTTCCTCTTGAATATTGCCTGCGCTCCATGTCCACTTTTCAACTTTAATCACCTGGTTCTGATCCGTGCTTTAACAAAGCTTCAATTCTGAAACGCGGTAGAGTTTAATGCTCCTCGAGGATCCTTAATCTGCAGATTAAACACGGCACAAGTTCACTTATCTCCTCTTTATACGCTGCTCAGCTCTCATAATCTGCTACTTATGAGGGTTTACAACGTGAAGTTCCGCTCAGCGCTCCCAACGCAGGTCTGAACCACATATGTGCTTAAAGACGCCATGAGAGGTGCGATTCCACTGTGTATGCCTGCTGACTTATTTCCATTAGAAACAGGATGTCGATGTGGCGAGGTGTTGGACTGCTTGGCTGATTTACGCCCAATCTAAACTAGCCTCACAGCAGTGCTTGGCAAAGTATACAAACTCTGTACTTCCTGTAAAAGTAGAGATATCGCAGGTAGAATATCGCAGGTAGAAATCCTCCCTTTACATTTGTACTGAAGTAAAAGTTCAAAACTACTTAAAAGTATCAAAAGCTGGTTTTGTAGAGTTTAAGTCATAGTATAAAAGTTTATGTCTTTCTCTCTCTCTCTCTCTGCTTTCTGACTGTGAATGTCCCGTTTTTGTCTCGGTCTGAAACTCAAACCACCTCCGACTTCGATTTCAAACACCTGCCGCATGACCGAACATTTCACAGAGAGACGGAAAACAGTGGTGGTGATATTACTTCTTCAACTCCGAGCACAAATGTAGTGAAGTAAATGTAGAAATATCTGCTGTAGAATGTAGTGGAGTAAAAAGAATCCAGTAATAAAACTACTCAAGTAAAATACAGGTACATGAAAACTGTGCTGGATTACAGTACCACAGTAAATGTACTTACTTAGCTTACTGCCTCACTGTAGTTTAGACAATGCATAAAATTTTATATTATCTATATATTAAGTATATAAGATCTGTAGAATTTCTCATTACCCATTGAAAAACAGTGCTTTATAATCAAACAGAAAAATATACATTCAGTTAAAATAAAGTAAAAAATAACAAAAAAAAATACACGGGTATATGTGAAAAAAAAAAAGAAAAAAAAAAAAGAAATCCATTTTCAATTAAATGTAAATTTAAAGGAAGATAAATGAAGGTGGAGGTTCAGAAAAACAAAAACACCTTAATGCAGGTCTGACTGAGTTAAACTATACAGCAAGTAGGACACAGGAAAGTTTCTCCAAAGTGTTGCAATCTCTCTCTCTCTCTCTCTTTTTTTTTATTTTTTATAAGCGATTCAGAAAAAATGTTCATACCTCTCAGTTTTTTTTTCCCTGGCGTGTTATATGAAACAATTTCATGCCAGCTATTTTTGAATGCTGAAATGGACAAGGATATATGAAGTTCATCTTAAACTATTAGATGACTGTACTGGAAATAAGACTTTACCTTCTGTCCTGCAATAAGAAACGTAAAAACATCATCCATCATTTGTCTGAAAGCTCCAAAAGACAAAACGACTGAGCTGCCAGTGTCCACCTGCGTCCCTGTCTACCAAAGCTAATCCCGTACACCATGCTCCGATGAGTTTTAGACAAAAATGAACATATACTCGCTGCGCAGAGTGAAGAAGCTCCTTAATTTTTTATTTTTAAATAAAATGCTTTGCTTGGCTGAAAGATTTATGATTTTAGAAAGTCTAGCTTCTTCATTTTTGCATAATTTTTCCTTTTTTTATCGATATTTTTTCTCAATCACTTTGGTGTTGTGCGATCAGGCAGGATGATGTTAAATTGTCTGCATACATTTTAAATAAATAAAATATAGAATGATATAAAATCTTAAGTCTTGAGTCAGCAATCTGCCAATATAAGACATACAGTACTATTCTGAATTTTCATAACATGATGATGAATTTTCTAGAACCTTTCTAATACGTTTCTATTAATGAGCTCCTTCTAATATCTAGTCATTTCTATAGGAACAGCTCATGCACATGGATGTACAGTATACGACAGACGCTCAACATAAACAAATTGTTAAAAACGTGTAATCTGTAATGTTTATTCAGCGTTCATGGAAGAAGTCTCCAGTGTCAGTGTTTCTGTACAGTCAGAGGTTACGCTCGAAAAATAATTAAGGAGGAATGTCTACACACCGTTGTTTCTGAGAAACATGAAAAGCTGTGATTTTTTTTTGTCCTTGAGTGGATTTGGAAACCTTTGTCTACAGACAACGCTGCCTATAGAAAACTCTATAGAAACATCTATCTATATAAAATTTTATCTATAGAAAATTCTTACTAGAGGAATCGATGTCTATGAACATTTACATATAAAAAACACTGCCAAAATAAAACTGCCTAGTAAAATGTCCATAAAAAGTACAAATTAAAGAAAGAAAAATGGAAAAAAAAAATTATGCCTATAGAAATGTCTCCCTACAGAAACCTTTGTCTATAGAAAATTATGTCTAGAAGATTTTTGAAAGCTCTGCTTAGAGGAATAGCCATACATAAAATCTGTGGCTATAAAAATGCTGTCTATAGAAACTCTGCGAATGGAAATAGAAAATAATGTCTATAAAAATTCTGCCATTAAAAACTGCTATCTAAGAAAACTGTTTATTAAAACTCTACAGAAGCTCTGCCTGCAGGAATCACCGTCTATGAACTATCACATATAAAAGGACTGTCTATAGAAAACTCTATAAAATTCGTATAGAAACGTCTATAAAATTCCTATCAATAAATGCACACATAGAAAATTCATGTCTATAAAAATAGTCAAAACAAATACAATTCTATCAATAGAAACAGCTGAAAGTAAAACAATTGAAAAAGAAAAGTACAAAATGCTGCCTATAGAAACGTCTGCATATAGAAATTTCTGTCTACTGAAAACTTTCCATACAAGTTATATTTCTGTCATTATAACTTTGCCTTCTGTACTGTAGAAACCCTTCTTTTAGAAACCTCTGTCTATAGAAAATGCTGTCTATAAAAATTTCTAAAAACAGAAAGTCCTCCCTAAACAAACCCGTGTCTATAGAAAATTCTGTTCATAGAAAACGGTCTATAAAACTGTTTTATCCCAGAGATAAAATATAAGCATTCTAAGTGTAGATAAAAAGTGACCTGTGTGTAAAATGATTAAATCAACACTGTACAGTTTTACTGTAGACAAACTGGCCCCGAGTCAAAAATATAGTTCAAAATGTCTAATTCCGCTGCAAACAAACAACTTTTTTACTCCATAAAGAATTAAAACTGCTCTAAAGTCACAGTTTCCCCGGCTGCAGCGTCTGACCCGCTGTACTCATCCGACCAACAGACGCAGCTGTGTGTCTACATTATAATGAACATTTCCTGAGGGATAAGTGTGATCCTCCTAATGAGCCCACTTCTACACTCTAACACTTTGTGTGTGCTGAAGAGCCAGGTAACCTCATCCAATTTAAAATAAAATAAAAAGCATGGAGCTGTAATCAGATGCAGTCGAACCATCAACACGCACACATTTTATTTTATTGTATTTTATTTTATTGTCTGAACTGATGAAGTTAGACGAGATTTTCTATTTTGAAACAGACAGATGGGGGCACTGTAGCTCTCTGTTGCACACTGTCAGAGAAGTGTGTGTGTGTGTGTGTGTGTGTGTGTGTTTCGATGTCCTGTCTAATACACATTGGAGGGAAAAAAATCTGGACGGAATTTCTGTGTTTAAGTTTCCAAGAAAACCCCAATCAGTGTTCAGACTGAATGATATACTGCAGTGTGCATGTGTGTGTGTGTGTGTGTGTGTGCAGCTTCCACATGTTCCACACAATGTTTAGCAAAACATTTTTTCTTCTTCTTTTTTTTTCAATAGAAATTGCTAAATTAATTAATAAACAACTGGTTTACAACTTGTTTTTATTTTTAAGGATTATTACATTATTACATTTATTATTATTATATTACTATATATATATATATTATAACCTTTTAAAAAAAAATCTATATTATTTAATTTATTTTTGGTTCGGAAAAATGTGCTTTTAAATTTCTAATATTATTTTATCTTTTTATCAATATGATCTCAGTTTAAATCTTAGCAGCTTTGAGCTTAATAAATTATCCTTTAATTTTATAGATGCATTCTTATAAACAGATTTTTCTAAACAGCTCTAAAATGTAGAATCATATACAAAATAATATTCCATGTTTTTAATCCATGCTTCATTACATGCTTATTTTCTGCTTTGGCTATTTTGCCTTTAATTAGCGGCGTAACACATAAAGACTATATTATCTATAAAACACTGTTTAGAGACACAGGACATGTTGTAAAGTAAATAATACAACATATTTATTTTAACCAACAAGACATATTTGTGTGTTTCATTATCATACATATAACATATACATTTACACGACTGCTTCACAGCTTATTATTTCTCTCCTCTCGCCTGTAAAACGTCTCATTAATATCAGAATAGAAAAAAGTACTAGAATGAAAAAACCGGGATGTTTTTTTAATACAGAGTTAAGTTGTGTATCTTTGTCTCACTGACACACACATTTGTATTTTCAGTGGAATAAAATATTAACATGGTAATAAACCCAGCGTTCAAATAAACATAATGTATTTATGTGCGTTTGGTGCTGGTCACAGTAATGCCAGTATAATGCCAATGTAATGCCAGTGTAATGACGTTGTACTATGGCCTGAGGCAGCGCAAGGCGTTTAGCTCCATGTTTTATGCAGACTGTCATAAAAGTGACTCGCGGTAACTTGCCGCTGATTCGGTTTCACTTTACTGGTGGAAACAATAATGTGTGTCAGACCTGTTTTAAGAAAAATAATAATTGGTTTAAATAAAAAAAAAAAACTCTAAAGTGCAGTGAAAGCTGGACGTCTCATTTTTCGCCGTGTGTTTGCTCTTATTTTTAATATAGGCGGAAAAGATGTGTAGAATTAAACAATAACAGTCCAGACGCTGTAACAGATACAAAAAGAAGATGTCGGGATTCCTGACTTCTTTATACATGCAATGATCAGGAATTTATCTCAGATCAAATACATTTCACACTACTTGTGTACAAAATACAACAATAAATTAAACTAGAAATGTGTTTCCGCACTCAATAAATAAAAAATAAAAAAATTGCTTAAATTAGTTGAACCAAAACATACTGCATTTTATAGTCATTTAACATTATTTATTTTTGTTCCCTTTAAATGATTTACTTGTTCTGCTTTCTGAAAATCTGCTCTTGATTTAAATACATTAATTTCTAAGAACGATGCCTGTGGGCAGGTTCTGATTGGAAGGTTCGGGGTTCGAGCCACCAAGTTGTCCCAGTTGAGGCCTTAAGCAAGGCCCTTAAACCCTATCTGATCCAGGGGCGCTGTATCCTGCATCCTGGCTCACCCTGCGCTCTGAACCCCAGCTTCCTAACTGGAATATGCAAAAATGTATGCAATTTTCTTTTGGGATTAATAAAGTACTTATGATCATTATGAGTCATTTTTTGTGCTCTTGCTCCACAGGGCGCTCCAAGGTACAATCACTCATATCAATAGGAAAAAAGAGAGATGAAAGTAAATAGGGGAGAAGAATCGTTGCCAAATATCAGGTTGAATAAAGATAAAGATTGAGATAAAGATGAGGATAACAACAATGTGTTAGCTTGAGCACTGCTATGAAACAGTACAGTTGTCCCTCGTGATCTGCAGGGGATCAGCTCCAGGATTCCTTGCAGATACCATAAAGCTTACGGAGGCTCAAATGCCTTCTATACGATGGTGTTGTATTTACATATCACCTCCACACATCCTCCTGTACACGTTAAATTATCTCTAGAGGATGTATAATATCTAATACAACATAAATCTGGAATTCATTGCCATTCGTTGGACTGTTTAGAGAATAACGGCAAGAAAAAAAAAACATACGGTATACCTATTTCTTTTCTTTTTTTAATAATTGTGAGACAGCATTGTACATTCCCTCTGAGCCTGTGGTGAGGGACTCATTTGATCACTTAGTTGTGTCTTAAGAGAGGTTCCTTTTTCACAGAATACACAGAGTACACGAGAAGTGGATGAGGGAGGCGTGAGGTGAAGCGTGAGGTTGCAGGAGCGAGACTTAGGATGTGCGTGTGATAGAAGGTTACAGTTCAGCGCAGTGCACGATGCAAGTCAAACACTGCTCTGTAGAAATGAATGGAATATTTTTAAAAATAAATATTTATGATTCATAATTCAGTGTTGGTTGAATTCGGCGATGCAAGACCTGAGCATTTGTTTTATATACAGTATATACAGCATAAACTTTAACTGTAGTTACAGTTAGTGTAGGGTATAAAATATAAAATACACCAGTGAGCTGTATATACAATACATACATATTTTTCATAATAATATTTACATATTAATGATGTTCTATATTCTGTTATATTCTAATATTGATTTAAATATAATATGAAATACATTTTTGATTTCTTACTCTAGGTATTTCTTCAGCAATGATTATGAACACTTTGTACTTGCATTTGATTTTGAGGGTAGTTATTAAAAAGTGTTAAATAGACTGTAAAACATGACATCATATAATGATGTCATATTAAAGAATATTAAACAATGATAATTTGCCTGTAGTATGAACTAATGCAATCTACATGGTTTTTTTTGTATATATTATAAATTATATTAAAATAAGATTTTTATTACTGTATAGGTGTATTATTGTGTATTTTATAAGTTTTCTATGTTTTATAGAAAATAGTTTCAAACACATTATGTAATACAACACACTACTTAGATATTCCCTAAATAATATTTATCTTTATTATCTATTGCATTACAATTTAATAGTTATTTATTAATTAATTAACCTTTATTTGCATCTATATTTGTACTTGCAAATCACAAATATAAACTACTGAGATATATTTTATTATTACTTACTGTATTTTTGTTTTTGTATATCGGTATTTAAACATATTACATTACATACAGTATGTTACGCACTGTACATTATGGGTGTGTTATATAGAATATATTTGAATACACTTAAATGCATTTTATTTCTCTATTTATCATAAAATAAACATTGTATAAATTGTACATACTGTATATTTCAAAATGCAATTATTATAACATTCCCTTACAATGTTCTATTGCAAATAGTCTATTATTATACATATATTTTTCAGGTATTGTATAATATATTCCAAGACTGTGTTTAATGATATGAATAAATAATAAAATAAAGGTAAAGTTACACATACCTGCCCGATATGCATGCTTGTGTCACAGGTCAAAGGTCGTGCAGAGGTCAGATCGTTCGACCCCAGCAGTGTTGATATGATGCCGTTACGGTCCACTTTGCGGATCATCGTCCCGTCAACAAAGTAGATTAATCCATTTTTATCAACTGCAATGCCTGCAGGAAGAAAGGGGCGAGATATATATATGGATATGTAGGTGTTAGAAAAACACACACACACACACACACAGCAGCTACATGTGTCACATTTGGCCCTGCATTTTTCAGGTCACGATGAAAGAGCGTGCTGTGAATTATTCACATTTTGCTTTGACTGTGCTGAATAATTTGTGAAGGTAAAAGGACTATAGAGGACACACACACACACACATACGCACTGGATTTTCCTCACACAGTGTCAAAATCAAAGTGTACAACAGTTGAATTCCACGCTGATTAGAGATAACACAGCACCATCACATTTTATTCTGTGTGTGTGTGTGTGTGTGTGTGTTTTAGATGCCAACCCAGAGCTTACCGAACATCTGTTTGTTGCCATGGGGACAGTAATAGCTAAAATAACTCTTGCATTCAGCCAAGAGGAGTTACACTCAATGTGTGTGTGTGTGTGTGTGTGTGTGTGTGTGTGTGTCCGCACGCTCTGGGCACCCTTCCACAAAAAAAAAAAAAAATCCCTCAGCGCCATGACCAGTGGCCTAATCAAAGTGGCAGAGCATAGTGTGTGTGTGTGTGTGTGTGTGGTTTTCTACGCTATGACTAATGTGCTTTGTTAAACTAAAAGTGAAAATTGCGCACACACACGCGCGCATGCACATGCAGCACGTACACAAAGAGTGTGTATGAGTGATGAGGCGAGTGTTTTATTTGCTCAGCATATCCGCTCGGCGTGATTCCTCCAGTGTCATCATAACAGCATCAGTGCGGACATTAGAGATTTTCTCTCTCTCACACACACACACACACACACACACACACATATGCACAAAAACTTTCTGTATGTATTTAGGTGGTCATTTGTAACCAAGCTACCTTTAGGACCCAGCAGGAGAGCCTCGGTGGCCTTCCCTCCGTCCCCACATCGGTTCTCGTCGAAGGGTAAGCACTGTTCTCCGGTTCCCGCCACCACCTCAGCGTTCTGTAGCAGCTCCTTCACTCCTGTCAGAACTTTGGGTCTAAAGATCCTGCGTGAGTTTGTATCGGACACGTACAGCTGCCCTGACATCGGGTCTGTCGCCAGGTAGTACTTATGCGCTGGATTGTTGCTATGGAGACGGAGGAAGGAAACGTTTCATTTACTTGTCATGAAACACAACAGACAGGCTTGCATAACCTTCAACCCTAAATATTGACCTTCAACCCTAAACACTGACCTCTAACTCTAAACACTGACCTTTAACAATAAACACTGGCCTTCAAGCCTGAACACTAACCTTCAAACTTAAACACTGACATTTAAGAATAAACAATGACCTTTAACCTTAAACACTAACCTTTAACCTTAAACACCGACCTTTAACCCTAAACACTGACCTTTTAGAATATAAATTGACCTTCAAACCTAAACACTGAAGTTTAACAATAAACATTGACCTTTAACCCTAAATACTGACCTTCAAGCCTTAACACTGACCTGTAACCCTTAGAATGACATCCAACCCTAAGTCTAAAGTCCAATCTTATGTTTAATGTCCAAACCTAAGATTAATGTCCAATGCTGAGAATAATGTCCAAATCTAAGTCTAACATTCAACCCTAAGTCTATCATCCATCCCTAAGTCTAATGTCTAATCCTAGGTCTAAAGTAAAACACTAAGTTTAAAGCCTAAACCTAAGACTAATGTCCAAATCTAAGACTTATGTAGAACCCAAGATCTTTCAAGCCTAAGTCTAAGGTCTAACCCTAAGATTAATGTCCAACATTAAGACTAATGTCCAACCCTAAGTATAACATCCAACGCTAGAACCAATGTCCAAATCTAAGACTAATGTCCAAAACTAGGTCTAAAGTACAACATTAAGTCTAAAGTCTAATCCTAAGCCTAATGTCCAAATATAAGACTAATGTCAAACCCAAGATCTTTTAAGTCTAAGTCTAAGGTCTAACCCTAAGACTAATGTCCAAATCTAAGATTAATTTCCAAACCTAAGATTAATGTCTAACGCTAAGACTAATTTCCAACCCTATGTCTAACATCCAACGCTAGGATCAATGTCCAAATGTAAGACTAATGTCCAAAACTAGGTCCTAAGTACAACATGAAGTCTAAAGTCTAATGCTAAGGCTAATGCCAAAATCTAAGACGAATGTCAAACCCAAGATCTTTTAAGTCTAAGTCTAAAGTCTAACCCTAAGACTAATGTCCAAATCTAAGATTAATGTCCAAACCTAAGATTAATGTCTAACGCTAAGACTAACGTTCAACCCTAAGTCTAACATCCAACGCTAGGACCAATGTCCAAATCTACGACTAATAAAGTACAACATTAAGTCTAAAGTCTAATCCTAAGGCTAATGTCCAAACCTAAGATTAATGTCCAAAACTAAGACTAATGTCAAACACTAAGATTAATGTCCAACACTAAGACTAATGTCCAAATCTAAGACTAATGTCCAACCCTACGTCTAAAGTACAACACTAACACTAACCTTAGTGGTGATGTCTATCATGACCTCTTATCCCTAACGCTGCATGTCAGTAAACATTTACAGAATCAGAGCAATGCTGAGGTTCACAATGGAGAAAAATACACTACAGAAAATAACAACATTTAAAGAAAAACAACATTTACAATCACGTCTAACAAAAACGTTCTGAATGTGAGAGTAAAACCTCGCTGTGTGATCACTCAGCTGCTCGTCTTTTATATGGAGTGGAAGAGAATGGAGGAGCAGTTTAACACAACACATAAAGAGCACAGGAGACAAAAGCTGAGCAGAGAATACTGTGGATAACACACACACACACACACACACACACCAGCTTTACCCCTGACACTGGAGACTCCTTCCATGTCAGTGTTGTTAAATCAATATCTGTTTACTTTAGAGCCATAACTACACGTGATATTTTAATCTATTTACGAGCTGTTACTATTGAAACGATAACGTGTCAGAGTGAGCACGCTACTGTCAGAGCTGCCTTGATGGAGAATTAATCAACAACTTCTGACCAATCAGGATCCAGAATGTAGCAATAAACGTCAGTCAGATGCTACTGTAGCAAACACGTTGCAGCAAGGTAACCACCTAGATATTTCATCTACAAAAAGAAAAAAAAGAAGAAAGAATGATTTCCTCTCTGGAACACTTCAACAGGAAGCTGATGTGTAAGGTGGCCATGTTGATTTTTTTGGGAGTGTATTACATGTGGCGGTGCTTCAGAGCTGAACCGAGCTGTGTGTCGTGTTCATCTGAGTGTAATTCGGCGTGACCGCAGAGCACGACAGCGTGACGCGACCATAATAACTGCCAGCGATCCGATCTGTCACTTCCTGTCCGTCATCCTCACACACTCTGCCTGACAGGAAGAAAAAAAAAAAAAAACACGAGATGGCAAACGTCTGTCGAGGAGAATCAACAACGTGTCACGACGTGTCAATTACAAGAGGCTAAGAATAGCGTGAGGCAGAAACCTGGCCACCATACACATGTAGATGTGCGTGTGTGTGTGTGTGTTTTCGTTTGTGTGCACGCTTGGGGCTGAACAGATGAGTCTCTAATCTTTTAACACATGTCTCTCTTCGTCGACTTTAACACGCCCTCATTGACCTTCCTGACGAGAAGAGATTTATAGAAAATGTACGTAAAAGCAGATTTACATCACTTCCTGCCGTGTTCGGCGTCTGAAGAGAGTTCGGGAGGAAGACAGAAAAAGATGGAGATCGAAAAATGAATAAGAGAAGATACAAAGAGAAGAAGACGTGTTGAAGGACAGAGAGGGACGATAGAATGTAGCAGCAGACAACGTTTACAAGACAAAAGAAATAAAGAGTTAAAAGAGAGTGAAATGAGAGAGGTATGCACTTAAAGAGGGAGAAATAGAAAAGGATAAAAATAAACAGAGAGAGAGGGAAAGACAGAAAGGACAGACTGCGTGGGGAGAAATAAAAAAGACATCAATGAAAAGAGGTAAAGATGGGCAAGGAAATAAGGAAATGCGGCAGCAGACAGAGAGACAGAGAGAGAGAGAGAGGAGAGACAGAGAGAGAGAGAGAGAGAGAGAGAGAGAGAGAGTCGTGTTTGCAGGTGTATTAATAATAGAAGACGACTGAACAAAATTTCAGTGTGTGAAAGACACTCAGGGATTCTCACTCACTCACTCACTCACTCACACACTCACACACACTCACACACACTCTTTCTTTCTCTTTCTCTAAAGGCTTACCTGTGTCTGAAGTCTTTATTCCTGACAGGAGGAAAAGTGTAAAAGCAGAAAGAGGAAGAGAAGAAGAAGACAGCAAAGAGGTTAGGACACAGTGAGCTCCATCATGTCTCGCCGTGACACACACACATCCATACACACCCACACTTACCCACACACACACCACACCAACTTTAAAACAGACGATGTTTAATATGTTAATTTACAGGTAATAATAATGAACAGTCTCATGTCTCATGTACAGCTCGTCTCGTCCGTACACTCAACTCAGTCTCGTCACGCTACAGACACATAGACAGATAATAATACTATATTGATAAAGTTCCACTTCTAGTCAAAATAAACAGTTTGGCCTGAACAGACACACGCACACACACACACACAAACACAAACACACGCACACACACGCACACACAGGGTCACAGCTCAGTTTCCATCTTCAATTAAAGAAGCTAATCAAAATATAACGACGCGGCTAATAACACAATTAGCATCACACTGCTAGCCGCTGTTAGCATTCGGAGCCAATGTCTCAGTCTATTACTCTCAGGGTCACAACGCACCGAGTCTCATCTCAGGATCATAAACACCAATTTATCTCATTTATCTCAACTTCATTCATTAAAATGTAAAAAATAAAATGAAATGAACTTTTTTAAAGCTAAGCACATCTGAAGTGATGTTATTCAAAATCAAATATATTAGATAATTAAAAATAGGCTTAAAAATAGATTTATGACTCGGAAAAAAAATTTGCAAAATATTCTAAATAAACAACTTATTAAAATAAATACAAATAAAATGTAGAAAGTTTAAGAGCTTTACAAAGGTTACACCATTTAAACCAACTATAATAATAAAAATGTTAATTTTATATTTTAGAAAATAACGAGCTGAGGGTTAGCTGAAAATGTGTCTAGGAATTAGATAAATTCCCTAAACATATGATAAAAATTAGGAACTTCCTGTTTCACGTGTTTTAACAAAACAACAGCAACAAACAATAATAAAAATTATAATAAATAATAATAATAACAACAACAACATGGCCAAAATGAGGAAAAATATGCATGCTTTTTAAAATTAAATTAGTATTAGAACCCTTTATTTTTAAAATCTATGTTTTTAAAATTAGCTTTTTTATTAGTGGCTAGCATCTTTTTGTCTGCTTTTAAAATAGAAAAATCTTTTCATATGTAAAATCAGTAGCTTGCATCATTTTATTCTTAAGTCAGCTGGACATTATTTAGGTAAATGTTTGGGTGAGGAACTGAGTTTTATTCCTATTCAAATGTGTAAAATCTTATTCTTTGTAAAAAATAAGTAAAGTACACTACCGTTCAAAAGTTTGGGGTCACTTGCAAATTTCTTTGTTTTTGTTTAGTGATTTATTTTCTACATT
>JAOVVA010000041.1:29592386-29606153 GCA_028565275.1 Leiocassis micropogon
ATTTGCAAAATCCGTCAAGCACCATAATGAAACTGGCTCTCATGAAGGCCATCCCAGGAGGGCGAGACCAAAACCTAAAAATCAGGAACGATCATGGAGTTATAGAAAGTGACCCCAAACTTTTGAACGGTAGTGTAGGTTATTTTGATTCAAACAGTATCAATTATTTCTATCTTTTACTTTATTAATTTTGTGCATGTTTTACATATAAACTTTCAAACAAACAAAAGTATAAACGATAAAATGTTACAACATGTTTAATATGTGCTGTTTATTACTATATGCTGGACCTAAAGTCAGGGTAAGAGACGTGTGTGTAACTGTCTGAAAGCCTGCATGTGTGTGTTTAGCTTGCGTGTGTGTGTGTTTATGAGTGTTTTAAGAGACATGAGCGCTGCGTGAACGCGATGTTAACGAGCCCATAACAACTGATTACGTCTCACAGAATGAAGAGAGATTTCATCAGGCTTGCGTTTTCATTTGGACAGGGGACATGCTGTGAATATGTCACGCCCAGGACCTAGCATTCATTTAACTCCCTACATACACACTCACACACACACCATTCAATAAGGAGATTTAATTGAACTCAGAGAGAGAGAGAGAGAGAGAGAGAGTGAGTTATAGGTCTTTATTAAAGAGAGTTTAATATGAACACTTGGCTTCGGTGTAAGTGTGTGTGTGTGTGTGTGTGTGTGTGTGTGTGTGTGTGTGTGTGTGTGTGTGTGTGAGTGTGTGTGTTAGATTGAGCAGTTTGGTGATAAATCTGGAGGACAGAGTAATGTAATAATTAAACTCTAAAAATCATCTTCAGGGTTTCATTTCCAGTAAGTGCTATATACTGTACTGGGAGCACTGGGAGCACTGGGTGTGAGGAAGGAAAAAGCCCCTTCAGTTCATCACTCCTGCGCTAGTGTGAGTATGTGTATGCGCGCATGTATGTGTGTGTGTGTGTGTGTGTGTGTGTGTGTATTTAATACTTTACTCTATAAATGTATTTAAGGTAACACCGGTCCTTAAGGTCCAATTATTTATATTAAATATGCTTGATTTTTTTCATTTAAATAAAAATATATTAAATATAATAAAAACACAAAATACAATTTAAAGACATTATGCAGACAATATTTTTTTCTAAAATAGCATTATTTCACAAGTGTGCAGTCAAGTTAAACAGTTTATTTATTTATTTACTTATTTATTTATCACCTTAACATTAATAATACATTTTTTACATGTTTAACATTTTAATTGATTATTTAAGTGATTATTTACTCTATTTATTCTGTTGAAATTATTAATATTTTTTTTTACTAATTCATTAAAAAAATCATTCCACATCCACGTATGGAAGCAGCAATTTTGCAAAAATAAATAACTAATAACTATTGATATATTATAATGCATCGTAATTTAAATGCTCTCTATGTTTTAACCCTAAATAGAAAACATAAATAAACACATTAATTTGAATTAAATTATATATGAATAATAATAGTGAAATAAACAGTGTTAACGGTACAGCAGTGAATTAGTGATATGTGAGAAATTTGCACGAGTTTGACCTTTTACTCCTGACACGGTCATGTGACTGACAATAAAGTCACATAATAATATAATAATAATAAAGTGATAATAAAAAAATATATATGAATGAGATTTGCTTCTGTTAGATTTCACCCAAGAAACTGCAAGATCGAGATTGCTTCAGTTCTTGGTAAGAAGAAGAAAAGACTCGGCGCGAGACGGGCTTCACAGTTCCACAATAAATAAATCAAAATAATACATATAAATAAATAAACATGATACATATAAATAAATTTAAAAATGCCATGTGGGGCGGGTACACGCCGCAGCAGGTAGACAGGGATGAGTTATTGGTGACTGTGAGGAGATGCTGAGAATTACACAACACACACACACACACACACACACTGAAATACACATCACACCCACACTGTATTTGCTGCTACTTCTTCTGTCTTACACACACTTAGCTCAGGGAACTCACAATGATCACATCAATCAGTACTCCATTCGTCCATCCAACCAGCCATCCATCCATCATTTTATCTAACCATCCATCCATCCATCCAACATTATATCCATCCATGCATCATGTTATCCATCCATCCATCCATCCATCCATCCAGTCCAAACTCCATCCACTGCTTCTCCATCCATCCATCCATCCATCCATCTATCAATCCATTTATTTATTCAAAATCCAGTTCTATACTTCATGAGTTAGATAATTAGCATTTAAGCTTGATTTGCGATTAATTTGGCACATCCCTTTCGGCATCCCTCCATCCATCCACCCCTCGATCCATACATCTTAAATCACTTCTGTACAGTATATCCAGAGTCAGAATTGAGTTTATTGGTACTGTTAGCACAATTGTTGCCGTCATGTACATTCCTCCTCCCTCACTCGTCCCTCCACCCCTCGTTCCCGTGCCCTACCTGAGCTCCATGACGCTGGTGACGTTTCCTGAAGGAAAGATGCGTCTGATGTAGTTAAAATCTCCCACGTAGATGCTGCCGTCCGACCCGCAGGCCAGAGCCACAGGAGCCAGCAGCTTGTTCCCATCAGCCTGGCCGTTACAGCTGGGACAGGAGATACTGCGCCTCCGCCCGTTACCCATAATGCTGCTGATCACCGGGGGCTGCTGGGAAATAAACACATTTTCGCCGTTGCCCTTATACAGAATACCTAAAGAGAGAGAGAGAGAGAGAGAGAGAGAGAGAGAGCGTTAGTATACAATTTTAAAACCATCCATCCATTCTCTACTCTTCTTTGATCAATTCCGTCTCTCTCCAGTCTCTAAGTTCTCAGTTCTTCTCTCAACAGATCCAACCCTGCCCTTCCTCTATCCCTCTCTCCATCAGTCCACCCATCCATCCCTTCACCTACCCACCCCTGCACCCATGCCTTGCTTTGTTCTCCCACCATGCATAACTCCATCCAACCATCCATCCATCCATCCATCCTCAATCTTTCTTTCTAAAGAAATCCTCAATCTTTCTTTCTTCATCCTTTTATCATCTCTCCATCCTGACATTAAATTATTTCTCTGCTCCTAAATAGTCTCTCTATACTGTATGGTATTTCTGTCCTTCTATAATAAACAGTACTGGTTTCTCAGAGATGTTAATTAACTTTGCAGTGGGAATCGATAAACACACACACACACACACACACACACACACACACACACACACACACACACACACATTTATGCAGTTCCTGTAAGAGCAGTAAAAGTGGGTCACGTTTCCTGTTCCTCTCAGCAGGACTCGGTAATGCTTGATGCAAATGAAATCACAGTGAGCTCGGTCACGGATTTAAGGAGCCAAATCCGACCCGAACGCAGGGATCGAGAGAAGAAGAAAGAGGAACGAGTCTGGAGATGTTAATGAGAAGCAAGCGCTTTAACACATTTCAATCATGAGGCTGTTCATTATCAGGTCTTCACCTCGTGCAAAAGACAAAAAACGGTGAATATTAAAAAAAGGTTATGGAGTAAATTGGATTCTATCTATCTATCGATTTATCTATCTATCTATCTATCTATCTATTGATTTATCTATCTATCTATCTATCTATCTATCTATCTATCTATCTATCACACTCCTTCTTTTTATTTCTTCTTCTCTTTCTTTATGTGTCTCTCGATCCATGGTAAATGCCCATGTGAGCCACTTTAACCCCAATGTGAACCTCCATACGGGAATCTTTACCCAGCAGCAAAATAGCTTCGGCTTCTCTTCATCACTCCGTCCATTTTAACTCCGTCCCTCCCTCGACCAATCCCACCCTGCCCTTACTTCACCTCTCTCTATCCATCCTTCATTTTATCCTCCTCTCCATCCATCCCTTGCTTTATTCCCCCTCTGATTCCTTCCTCTTTCTCTGCACTCCATGACCTCCATCCATCCTTCCTCAATCTTTCCAACTATCCCGACCTCTAGCACCACTTTGTAGATTTTTTGTTTCTCATCTAGCCGCACTTCACACAGTGTATTACTGTTGTCAGGATTCTCCCTGAGGTGCTACGTGCCTCTGGACTTTTGTATTACAGGGGCATTTATTTTGACCTTGGTGCGCATGTTTGCTGTTTCAGTTCCTGTGTTGTGTTCAGACAGATAACCAGAAAGAGAGATTTATTTTTCAATTTTTAAAACAAAACGTTTAACCATCTGTCTATATATCTGTCTCCACTGCGTCGATTCCTTCCTCTAATCCTTTATCGGTCACTCCTTTGATGTCTCTTATTAACCAATCTATCCTGGTTTTTCTCTGTCCCTCTCTCCATCTCAAATTTTGTGGGTACATGATTTCAAAATTTGAACCTTAAAAATAACTAATTATTTCTTCATTGTAAATGACCTCACACAATCTGCCTGCAGGACCTTCACTGTCCACTAGTTGCTTTGCAAAACGTTTTCTGACCATTTCAATTTTTGATTTTAACGCAACATAACATTACTTTTTTGAATCCATTTATAAATACAGTTCACGTTAATGAACAGACGCAAAACAAACTTCCTGACGTATTTTTTACGCAAACAGTCGCCCGCTCATCGGTCTTCATCTTAAACTTAACAAAAAATAAATAAATCACCTTCACCGATAAGGCGAAAAGAAAAGTCTAAACCGCTAACAGCTTTACAAAAGCATAATTCAGAAAGTGTTGACACTGGAGACTCCTTCCATAACCGCAATAAAGAAAGATGTAAGAATGACCCGTTACTATGGAAACCGTAACATGTTAGCAAGTGTATTAATAATCTAATAATAAAAAGACTTTAATGTGCAGCTGCAGTAATTTCAGAGCTGCTCTTAGAGAAATCTCATCAACACCTTCGGACCAATCAGGAGACATTCTGATGTATATAAGCACTGGCACTGGAGACTCCTTCCGTACATGAGACACAAACGTCCCCCTGTTACAGGATTAACAGGAACAGGAAATGATATTTAAAAATGATACTTATGTACAAGCTGATGTAATTGCTGAGCTTGCTTCAGGACGCTGATGAATTCAGTCCCAGCTACGCTGTGAGGTCGCTTGTCTCCTGACTGCTCCTCCAGGCTCACTTTGGTCTCGATAATTTTCACCACAAGACACAAACTGAAGCGAATCAGTAGCGTGACCGCGACTTTATTTCCTTTCTTTCTGATTATGTCTTCTCTCTCTCCCGCTCTCTCTTTCTTTCTTTCAGACAAATAAGTGAATCTTCAAACTGTACCAAGTTTAATCTCACACTGCCTGGAGCAAATTGTGTGTGTGTGTGTGTGTGTGTGTGTGTGTGTGTGTGTATGTGTCTCACAAGAGGAAATGCCACCAGCTAGCGAAAGCAGGTTGAGTACTGTGTGTAACTCATCCCTTTTTAATTTCCTGACTGCAGCGTGTCCATGGGGGTGTGTGTGTGTGTCTGTGTGTGTCTGTTTAACACACTTCAACACTACACTCAGCGCACTCCAATCTAGTCTATAACTTTGTCTAAACTCTGAAGGAATCTCTGAAACATATACAGATCTTTTCAGCAGATTTATATAATAATGTATAGTGGAGTATGTAGGGCAGTGCACACACACACACACACACACACACACACACACACACACACACACGAGATTAAACAGTTATTAGTACAGTCTGGACCCGAGGCCTGAGTTTAATAACGTTATTTTTTAAAAACACATTAGGAGGTTCAGCCTCAGTCTAACCCAACACTTTAACAGTATAGCCCAAAGAAATCCCCATGCACTGTGTATCTGTGTGTGTATCTGTGTGTGTGTGTGTGTGTGTGTGTGTGTGTGAGATGGAAGTCATGTACAGGGGCAGTACTAGAGTCACACTGCATTATGAGTGATATTACAGTCCACTACGCGAGCAGTGGAATTTCTCTAGTGAGAACACACAGACCGGTGTAAGTTTAAATGCATGTGATGTCATAAATGGTTCTCTCATCTGACCAATCAGATGCTCTGATTTAGGACCGACCCCGCCTTCAATTTAATTCAACTAGCTTTATTGGCACGATCATACAGTATATGCACAGCATTGCCAAGGCATTATAAGAAAATTCTCTCTCTCTCTCTCCCCCTTCCCTGTCTCTCTCTCGCGCTTTCTCTGTCTCCTTCCGTCTCTATCTCTGTCTCACTCTTTATTTCTTTCTCTCTCGTTTCTTTCTGTCTCCCTTTCTCTCTCTCTCACACACACACACACACTGCTTTTTATTACAGTACTTCACTTTTTTCTCTTTTATTTCCCCTCTATTCATTGCTTTCTGCCAAAATCACAGTTTATTTATTTTCTCTCCCCTTTTCCTACTCTATTTTTTCCCTCTCTATAATTCTCTCTCTCTCTCTCTCTACTTTCACTGCTTTTTATTTTTCTCCTTCTAGTTATTTCTTATCTGCTTATATAACACTACTTATTTTCTCTTTTATATATTTATTTATTTGCTCTCATTCCTATTCCATTTCTTCTTTTTCTCCCTCTCTGTCTTTCTATCCCATTATTCTCTTTCTCCCTTCTTTTCAACCTTTGTTCTCTCTTTTCTTTGTATTGTTGCTTTCTTTACTCTGTCTTCATCATTGTCTTAGATTATTCCTTTAATCCCCTTATATACATGCATATATATATATACCTATATATTACATATTTTATATATATACCTATTATAAACCTGTAATCTACTCTGATTTTATATATATATATATATATGCAAAATTAGATGAGATTTAAAAAGTGCAGAAGTTCACTCCTATGTTCACACTTTGCATGAATGAGACGAAGATAAACGGAAAATCTGCAAACAATGGCATGACGTAAAAAGTGTGTGTGTGTGTGTGTGTGTGTGTGTAAGCCTACAGTAAGCCTAATCTATTTGTCTTTTTGCTCTTATGTCCTCAGCCCTCATCTTTTCAAACCTTTACAATATTCACATGTCTAATATCTCTTAATGTTTTAATGCAAACACAAACACACACATATACACACACACACACAGAGCTATAGAATCCCCGCTCACACTCTTCTATAAGCTGAGAGCGAAACGTATGTTCTGCGAACCTGTGAAAATCCACTTCTGCGTTAAAGGAAATCTGTTCTCGTTCTCAGGAGTGTGTGCCACAGAATCGCTTAGACGCCGAGGCGCTTTCACAACAAAACACACCGAAAAGCGGCGCTTCCTCCGCTCGCACAAAGCAATCTGTCAGGAACCAACATCCCACGCAGCAGCAAAACAGTAATTAAGACTAAAAAGGATAATCAGGATGTAATGCATCCGCTCTGGACTGAGGGAAAGACGCTGCGCGTGAGTGACGTGGGACTGACAGGACGCCAGACGCCGGGGGTCTTTCATCAGAACCCCCAAAAATCAAACACGTTGTGGAGAAAAAACAAAAAAAAACAACGACAACAGCAAAAAGTTTTGATCTTTACTTATTAACCAGAGAGAACGAGCATGCGCAAAAGATGGAGCGAGGCCAGAGGATAGGAACGATCGCTAGCTCTTTATCACACGTCACGAGAAATATCAGGACGGAGGGAAAATCGAACGAATAAAAACAACGCGTTTAAAGCTTACTGAGCAGGTGTGTGATAAACACACCGACGCTGATCAGATATCTGTCTGTCTGCACGTCAAACACTTCGGCAGTGAACGAGTGAGCCGACGTGTCTGACATAACACCAGGGGGAACGCCGTTCTACAGCTTACATTTATTCTAGTATTCATGTCTAAAATTATATTCTTATCCAGTGCTGGGAGATAAAGGACTCATTTATGTGCAGCATGATCATCTTTTTTTTATTTTAAACCTTTTTAATCAATTTTATATATACCAGATTATAAACATTATTTGGAATAAGTCTTTAGTTATTTAGGGGTGGGGATTGGGGCGGAGCTAACATTGGTACTTTTTCCTACATTTACCTATTTTAATTTAATTCCTTGCACTTAAAACAACAAAATGTTTTAATGAGATCTGGCTTTTTTGTAGTAAAAAACAAAACAAAAACGCTATATTGTATAACTATGTTAGAATTTATAAAATGATAAATCCTCGCATTAAAATTTCACAAAAGACAGCAGTTCACATTAAAATAAGTATTCTAACAATTTGACATTTTGGAAATTAGTTTTATGATTTACAGTCTCAATATTATTTATAATCAGTGTTTAGGTTGGAGGCGCGGTTTGGGGCGGAGCTCGTATTCTGTCTTACATTTTCCTACATTGATTAAATTGATTAAAAAAAAAAACTCTGCCTCTAATTATTTATACATATTTTTCATGTGATCTTTAAAGTTATTTTTTGTTTTAAATAATAATAATAATAATAATGAAAATAATGAAGTTTTATGAATTTTATCATTTTTTAAATCATAAATAATACAATTTAAATAAACAGACAGCACATTTGAATTAATATTTTTACAAACAAATTAAAATCGTATCCATCATCATTATTCCTACCTATTAAACTTATTAAAAGTAATTTTATTAATCATAGTCTAATCATGATTTTAATTTCTTTGTGTTTGGGTAAGGGTCGTGGTTTGAGGCGGAGCTAGCAACGTCTGTCTTTAAATATACATTTTTCCCGTTACAGATTTTTAAATAATACAAGATTATTACACTATGATAGAATATATTACAACAAGCGTGATAACAATTTTGAAAGTTTATAAGTCACTGTTGAAACCTTAGTTAAAATCATAGATTATCAACAGATAGAGCATAAATAGCTGCGTAGTTAACTAGCTCAAAGTCTTTTTTCTTTTCTTTTTGTTCTCTATATAATAACATCAACTTATCATTTTTTAGAGTTGTTTTGCCTTCTCATAACTTTTTTTTTTAATTTACAAATCCCACCTTTACTTCACACTTCCTCCTACAGTACCCTGCAGTGAGTAACACTCCATTTCTTTCCATTCTGCTGCATATGGTGATGCTAAGCTAGCTAGATAACTGATGTAAAATAATTAGCAAATCAGAACATTATCTAATAGTTACGGCTAGCTGGCTAACCCCATGTAGCATGTGTCAGAAAATATAACCAGGAAGTGAATTTCCAACATTGTTTAATTTTATAAAACAAACTGTGCTAATGTGGAGCTCTAATGGTGTATGCTAACGCCGGCAATAGCTGCAAGCAGGGTAAGAAATTCAAGGAGGAAAAATCTTTTCTGTTCCCTATGATGTAATAACATTTTTCTCACTAACTTGTTAGTGAGTTAGAATAAGAAATCTTGCATCTCTTTCACACACACACACACACACACACAGACACACGTAAAGTCATCATCTGAGGGAGACTTTGAAGTCTTCACTTTGTGGTGGGAAAGTCTCTCGAAGACGGGTGCCATTTTTTTTAAGCAACGGGAAGGGAGTTGCTTTGAAAGCAGGGAGGATAGATAGACGGGCGTTTCTTCAAAGCGGAACTTCAAAGCGCGACCGCACGCTGTGAGCTCTAAATTATTCACGTCGCGCAACATGGTGGAATCCGGGCGAGTTAATTACGGGCCGAGATCAATGCGGCCATCTCGGAGCGCGGGGTTCCTCAACGTCGCCATAAATCTCAATAACAAATCCCAGCGCTCGCCATCGATTAGCCCATCGAACGACAGATCAGCCGGATGACTGAGGGATGGAGGGATGGACTGAGAAAGAACTCGGGAGACAGACAGAGAGACGGAGGGAGGAAGGATTTGGAGCTTGTCTTAGTCCGCGCTAACAAAGACGGATTCGCAGCAGGAAGCTTGCTGAGATAGCGGAATGAGCAATCAGAGCAAAAACATGACCTTCACTTCAATCCAAGGCTCTTCAAGGAGTCCACACACACACACACACAAACTGTATGGATGTATATTCTCCCCTCAAGGAATTTTCAAATGTATTTTTCCACCCCAGCACACCAGAAGCTGTTGATTAATTCTCTAGAACAGCGGCTCGGACAGTAGCGCAGGTTTACCTTAATCCACGTCTTCTGATACGTTATGGTTTTTATAGCAACAGCTCATTCACTGGGATGTTTAAGGGTTTAAGGTGGTAAACATGTATTTATAGTGGATATGGTGATATTTTCTTAACGTAAAGAGACAGTTATGAATGGAAGGAGTCTCCAGTGTCAGTCAGATACACAGTAAAGCTGGAACTTTAAAAAAAAAAAAAATGAAATCCGCAAAGACGTGATAATTCATCTGTCCTGAAGCAGAAGCAAACAAACCACAGTAACAGCTCTGACACTGGAAACTCCTTTCCACTGATGTCCTCTATAAAAAAAATAAATAAAAAAAACCACCACACCGACGATCTTCTAAATCGTTTCCGTGATGAATCTGGCGTACACGTCCCTGTGGACGAGGTGTTACCATAGCGACCATAAAGTATCACCGCGCTAATATAAACTGCTTATACGAAACTAATCACAGTGTCACGACCAGTCCGATTGTAAATCGACAATAGCTAAAAAGTTGCGTTTCTTACCCGCTTGTTTGTTTAAGCTCCGCCCCCTTATCGCTGCTTTACGGGAGGAAAACATCGCTGTATCTAATCTGTGTTTTTGTTCTACTTAAACAGAAATGTAAACGTTCCTTCAGCAGTTTTCCCCGTGCATGTGTGTGTGTGCGCGCGTGTGTGCAGATCTGATTATGAATGAGTGGAGTGTATTTTTGTGTGTGTGTGTGTGCGTGTGTATTTTTCGTGTGCATGAGATGATGTATGGCTTCTTTCACGCCTCACATCAGTTCCATCAGATTATTGTGGCGAATTATAAAGAGCTCCTTAGGTGAGTGTGTGGATTTCACTGATACGCTGTCATAAATCTTACACCAGTGTGTGTGCGTGTGTGTGTGTAGCGGTCATTGAATATTATACCAAAATCAATGTAATTTAATCTCCCACTGTCTCTGCTGAGTTTTATATCATAAATATTTCATGTGGACGATTACTCTCTCTCTCTCTCTCTCTCTCTCTCTCCCTCGCTCTGTCCCTCACCAGAAGGAGGCGACAGTCTTTTCTTTTTCTTTCTTTCTTTCTTTCTTTCTTTCTTTCTCTCAATCTCTCTCCCCCTGTCTCACACTCCTCTGTCCCTCTCCTCCTCTATCTTTTTTTTATTGACTTTACACAAAACTCTCTCTCTCTCTCTCTCTCTCTCTCTCTCTGTGGGCAGTGAACGTGAAGTGGTTGTGCTCTGACCGGAGCTGATAAGAGGAGATGAAAGAAAGCAGAAGGTAAGTGAAAGTGTATATGTGTGTGTGTGTGTGAGTGTGTGAGAGAGAGAAAAAGAGAGAGAGAGAGAGAGAGAGAGGATACAGTGCAGGTGGGACCTAAAGGCAGCGATGATTTATATCAGAGAGCGTTACACACTCCACCCTGCCTCTATGAGATCTGAGAAAATGCATGATCTCATACACACACGCACACACACAGGCGTCTACTGTGTGACAGAGATAAATAAATGTGTGTGTGTGTGTAATGGGAGAGGAGGAGTGTGTGAGGTCAGTGTGAGCCTGGTTTCGGCTCTCTCCCTAAGACAGAGACAGAGAGACGGAGCATGTCCTTTCTAATTCCTTGTCTTCTTATACGCTCATCTGCATAATAATTTGCATAAGAATCAGATGGGTAGAAGCGACATTAATTAGTTCACCGGTGCACACTGTCACTAAGTGTGTGTTTGTGTGGGGATGAGTGTGTGCGCGTCTATTATCTGTCACTCATCCACTCTTAGTCTATACCTCACCTTTATTTGTTTGTTTTAAGGACACGTCAACACTTTTTATCCATTTATTATTGTATTTAATATTAAGGAACTTCTGTGAAAGAAGTTCATTCCTGTTTTCACTTGGGTTAGAGCACCTGATATACCTTTCCACACCTCTCCATTTTTTCCCCTCCCTTTAAATTAATAAAACAAACAAATGTCAATAATAATAATAATAATAATAATAATAATAATAATAATAATAATAATAATAATGCAATGTGTCATGTTACTAAAAAAGCCCAAAAAACAAAAACAAAAAAAAACATCCGCTCTAAAGATGTCATAAATCATCTCTGATTGTAACAGACCACTGACACTGGAGACACCTCCATACATAGGGGTGTAAACCTCAGGCTGCTACAGAATATTTTAATTCGATATTTAATGATGCAACTGCGATTTCTAATACAATACCAAAAGATATGCGATACAATAAACAATACCAACTGATATATAATATACGGTACTGAATGATAAACGATATGATGTTAAATTATGTTCTGAACGATGCTTAATGATAAATGATATAATACCAAATGATATGTGATACAAAACCAAGTGATATATACAGTACTGTACACTACAGAATAATGAATGATGAACGATGCCATACTCAATAATTTGCAGTACGATACTAAATGATAAATGACACAATAAAAGTGATATGTGATACAATGTTGTTGTTGTTGTTCTTTCGGTTAGTCACGTCAATGGGTCACCACAGCGGATCATCTGATTCGCAAACACACCTTGACACAGGTTTGCACAAGATGCCCTTTTCATTCTATCCGGGCTTAGGACCGGCACTAAGGATCTATCCAGTGGCTGAGTTTGGGAATTGGATCTAACCTGTATAGCAAGTCACTAAGCCACCAATACCCAATGGTACTAGATATAATACCAAATGACAAATTATATGATACACATTACCAAATGATATATAATATAATATAATAATAAACTATTCTAAGTTATATACAATATTAAATGATATAAAATACCAAATTTTAAATTATATGTTAAATTATATATGATACCAAAAGACTTACGATACTAAACAATATACAATACCGAATTACTGTATACATAAGATATACCCAATACGAAATAATATACGGTACCAAACAATATAAAATCTGATTTTAAATTATATACGATGCGATATAAAACAATATAACATATGATACCAAATATATAAACAAACAATATATGATACGATATGTTAAAGTACCATACACAATATGATACAATCATATGCCGAATGATATAAGACACAATATATGACACGGTTTTAAACCATAAACGATAGGATAACAACTGATTCACTATACAGTACGATATTAAATTATATAAGATACAGTATTAAATGATGTACAATCTAATACCCAACAAGATCCGAAACGTTTTTAGACGATATATGACGTGATGCCATGATACATACGATACCACATGATACGATTTATCCTCAGGACTTCACGGTTAATCAGTTTAATGGTATTAACTCTTTTTACACACCACTTTCCTGTCTTTTTTCAACATTATTCAACTCACGTTCATTGCCTTGTAAATCCACACACTGATCCAGAATGTACAAATGGAACCTGATCCACAATCCCAAAAACTCTCTTTATAAACCCTGGAATCTCAGACCTGTACTTCCTGTCAGAATCACAGCCGCGCAGGTCGACAGCTCGCTTTAGTCAGTTTGACCTCTGTTTGTTTATCGATTATCCGTCTCTCCTGTCCTACTCCACTCCTGTCTGTTTCGCTCGTCTATCATTTTCTGAATCGCCAGCTCCGTCACTTTGTTTATTCTGGCACTGTTTTTTTGAATCCTGAACCTCCTCCTCGCTCTCGTCCGTGTCCGTCTGTCTGCCAACAGGACTGTTTTTAGGTCCATGTTTACGTCTTTTGGTTTTCTACATCCTGGAAAAAAAAGTCTGGCTGAAATCCTGACGTCCTGCTAATGTCTGGGCCGT